>PNEQ01082242.1:31619-84084 GCA_003012365.1 Medauroidea extradentata | reverse complement strand
AGATCTTCAGTCAACATATTTCTGAACAATTATTGTAAGTTAAGGAATGACAAACTTCACAGTGCAAAGAATGCAGCAAGGCGTAAACTGAAAACACTAAATAGCTAGTTTTGTACCATTTTACTATTTATTACATTTATGGGCATTATATCCTGTAACTTTATTTATATTCAGTATTATGTGGTAAGGTATGTTATGTGCTTGCAAGATTTTGTATCCATGTATTGTATTGTATAGTATATTCGTGGCGTTTCAAACTTAACTGAAGCCCCTCTAAAGTTTTAAAGCTCTTCCAACACATGAAAACAAACTGACATGTGCCTTTGTTGATTCAATGTCGAAATAATGTAATGGCTCGTTTACATTTTCGAATACACATTGCTAGCACCTTTTTATACATATAATTATGTAACTAATTCCAGATTATAAGCCAAACAAATACGTAGGTTTCAGAAATTAATATTATTGATGATAAGATAAGTTTATATACTGATTTTAATTTCCGACTGGACAATTTACGCATTATACGTAAACAGTAGGATGTAACGTATTAACGACGCTACGAAGTACAACGTCATGATTTCGATAAAAATTTTTTTTTTTTTTCGTCAAATGTGTTTTGATATTTCCGTTCACGCAAAAAAAAAAAAAAAAACGGCCAGCAGAAATGTTGTTAATTGAAACAATTTCAGATAGCAGTATAATTTTAGGATTCTGTTGTCTATGCTCAGTTTCATGCTCACGAAAGTTGTCAGTTTATACAGGGACTGAAAATTTTACGATTTTTTTAAATGGATAAAAGTGTATTAAGTAAACAAAAAATACTTCTGAACAAATTAAACTTACGAAGAAAAAATGACTAAATTTTTACGTACTGCATATTCTTGGTTGAAAGGCTTACTGCAACTATTCTCCGTTCACTCTAAGTTGAGTTTTAAGATAAACAAAGCAAACTATAAACAAACATGTTCATTGGCTGCCGACCGACGGTCACTGTGATGTTGCATAAGAAATAGATCTTTTTTTATCTGTCGTGTACATATATATTTACCACTCCATCACTCAATAAGAGAGTTTTATTAACAAATATCTAAAATATACAGACATTGTAAATACAATCTACGACGCTATATGTTTATTATACTAGGCTATAATTATGGTTAGCGGACGGGTCACGTCCGTACAGTTGATTCACGAGTTATATAACGCCTGAGGCACTGTTAAAGGTAAGAGTTTCTTGGTACACTTGCCAGTATTGAGAGATGTACGATACTCTGAAAAAACCAAACGTTTAGTTCAGTAATAATTACCACAGCAAAAATAAGTCAGAAATATCACAATCAGATAATGTTTTATTTTTTTCACAGCATTTTTGGACGTTAATAACATTCTTAAAAAAAAAAAAAAAACCGAATAGCCTATGTGTCATGAGTTATCGACAGATTGTTCGGTGGTGTATAAAATGTCATTTTTCCAAAACGAAGTACAAAATAATCCAGGAGGACTTTACAGTAAGTTTAATCACTCATTTTATTGACAACTATTTTTTTCTGCGTGTAGTACCAAATTTTCGTTACGTTAATACCAGAATATAATATTTTAATACGACCGTTGGCTTGATAATTACAATTAAATTTTGAAATATACTGCAATTGTACATGATGTTAATATTTTATCAAGTTTTTATGTAATTTTTGGTTCCGTATGTCGACAACACGTACGAAATTTTCACGCAATATTGTTTTAAAATATAGGGCGTTGTTGTTTCCTATGATACCGACAGTACACAGTTTTGTCGGTTGGAAATAGTATGTCGGCGCGCTTCACAAATTCAACCAATTAAAAGCTAGCGAAGTGCAATGATATTACGTTATTTGTACTCAGAACTCAACTTAGAGTGAACGGAGAATAACTCATAACTTCATACTCAAGAATCTATATTGCAGAAACGTCTAGCTACAGATAACTGAACTCACAAGATTTTTCTGTCCCTGTCAGTTTGCTATGTGACTGCCTTCACAATGCGTAAAGTAGTGATGTATTTAATTGAGGAAAATAATATTTATCAAATGACAACGAAATTAAAATAGTGCTGCTAAATCTGTTTTTTTTTCCAAAATTGTGCCGCAAACCCACAGTATCTTCAAATATTTAACTAAAATTAATAATAGGATATCTAGTGTTATAATAGGTATGATCTAGTTTTATTGCTACGGTCACGCCTTGATAATCGCAAGTGAGTACTGAAATCTTGCATGAAATCAACATTTTCCAGTTTTTTGTATAGCTTAATTCCTATTTAATGTGTTGATAATTCGTACGGAGTTTCAAGCAATATACAGTATATCTATTACCCATGTGTAAGGTTGAAAGTAGTACGTTGACACGCAAAATAAATTGAGCCAATTAGCTTCTGGCGAGGTGCAATAATATATTACGTTTGATTACTTCAGAACTCAGGTAAGCGTGAACGAGGTGTTGCATAACAAATTATACAATGAATTTATTTGTCGTGATTCGAAAATTCGAAAAGCATTTACCATTTAACATCCCTCCCTCATTGTTTGCAATTTAATTTTCACAACTATAAACTGGCAAATACAGTTAAACTTACCGGATTGATCATTAATAACTGTATTAAACAGGGTGTTTGTTAAGCACTTTATAACCCCAAATTTCTAACTCATTTAAATTAATGAAAATAATGTTTCCAGTAAAGGCATTTACTTGTGAACCTGGACTGAGTCAATAGTTAAATTGTTAGGTTTACTTTATGTTATCATGTCGCTTTCCTTGTACTTTTGTGTGTTTTGCTTAGTTAAAAATAAAATACATTCAGCAGCGTTTATTATACCTAGCAATCCTTTCTGATTTCTGTATACGTTTCTGGAGTTACATACAGCCAAGCAAATAAGTGCGAATTCTATACAAAACGATGCATTACGCAACAAATTGTATCGCGTTCATAATATTACGTGGGTGTAATGCAGGTGTCTAAGGGAACTTAGTACGTATATTTTGTAAATGCCGATATAACAAATGGGTTGTCACAGGTATAGGAGAGCTTGTGCATAAAATATGTATTTTAATCTGAGTGAAAATCTAACTTCAATCCAAAATTACTGTGCTACACTGTAAGCGAAAAAAATGAAACGTTTGTAATGAATGATTTCTTTTCGAAACAACCAAACAAGTTACTGTTTATTGTTACATGTAGTGAAGGTGGAAATTTCCATAGGTTTGGCTCTAGAAGTTTGAAGACAGTTTGAGTATGCTATATACTATAACTTACGATTTATTAACGTTTATTTTATTTACTCAAAAAATGTTGTATTTGATTGACTGCAAACTTTTTGCCAAGTATAAATTGTGTATATTGTTGTACTTATGTGTCGTGTGTATTTTTTGCAGTTTGTACAGGTACTGTGTTTGACATTACAAAAATTAATTTTATCTCCACAAGGATAAAAATTACTGCGTATAAGAAGGTACCGAAAATATTCTGTACTATTCAAGTATTATTTGTAGTTTTTCATTTGCACGTGTGTGACTTACAACAAAGTTGTAACATTTTGTATCCAAATTATGTTTGTTTCACCAGTCATACAAAAAGTCTTTAAAAATGGAATTATCACCATAATCGTAATTTTGAGCACGCGTTTGAAAGTAGGGTTAGTATTCCCAGTCCGAAATTTATTTACCCAAACAACCATGACAATTTGACAAATACAGGGAAAAACTGGGAAATACAGAAAATTCTGTACTGTATACTTTATTTTTATTTATTAACATTTCTGTGTATTACTTGTTGAAGGCGCAACATAAATGTGTTTTGTTAAGTTGATTTTTTAGTGTATGTACTATCATTAGTTGACTATGAACATGGTGCTAACAATAATAATGAATGAATGATAATTAATTCATTTTGTATCAAAATGGATAACGTTCAAGGAAGCCCTGAACAATATACACCTTTAGAGTGATTTTTTCTCTCAATTTTTCATTCATGTATAGCAAAACCAAAATATATTAAGTGCTGAAAGAGCTGACAGTTAATGAGTTGTACATGACCTTGAAAAGTAAACTGAAAACTCTAATACTTGACTAGTAAGATCCAAAAACTTCAGAGGGGTAAACATTATAAAATCACACAATTTCAATTTTGAGCTTGTTCTTTACTCCCCCCCCCCCCATGTTTTGTAATTTTTTTGTTTTCTTCTCGAGTAATTGTTTGAAGTGGGAAAAATGTGCCTGTGTTATATTTTAACCAAGCACAATTATTTTTGTTATTTTGTACTTTTAATCATTTAGCGTGTTTGTTTGTATTGTAATTGTTTCAAGCGTAAATAATTGGCCTGTCTTCCATTATAAAAATTTTGTAGGCCTACAGTTATTTATTCAAAATTAGAAATGTTCGTTGTTGTTTCTTGGCATAGTTTAGTCTTTTGGTTCATTTGTGTGGTTTATTGAACTGTAATAGTTTTAAATGAAAACAATGTGTCTGTGTTATTTTGGTCTTCTACTTTAGTCCATTGTACAGAAGTTTGAAATGTGAACAATGTGCCTCTGTCCTATTCTGATCATTATATACATTGTTTAAAGTGTAGTTACTATTTTATTTCCATAATTATTAATATTTTCGGCCATTTTATGTGATTGCCTATTGTAATGATTTGAACAATGTTCCTATGCCATATTGAGATCATTATACAAAGGTAATACTCAAATTGATAAATGCGATTTTAATGTAATATCTAAGATTAACAGTTATTTTACTACATATCACAGAATTTTACAGCAATAAACGATCCAGAATTTGTCACTAAAAAGGATTTTTAAATTTGTGTTCAATTAAAATCTTACAAGTATGAAAAACAAATTACTGTAAATAATAGTGGCATTTTTTAATTATAAAGTGTTCCCGTGCTGGAAAAAGTAATATTTCCAGGACGGTACTTAAATACCGGATTTTATCATGATATTTACCAGGGTCGGGGAAAACGTTGCCAACCCTGTTTGAAAGACGCATTTAATTCTTAAAATAAACGTTTTTTTATCCAAACATTTTAATATTTAGTTTGTGTGTTTTATTTCTTCCCTCGTCATTGCCCGAACAAAACGTTGTAGGTTTCCTCGACGGCGAGTAGCGCACCGCACAGAGTTTCTACCTGCTGTGGGCCGTGCGGCCGTCGAGCGCTGACGTCACAAATCTGTGGTGTGGCTTCTCTCTCTAGGTGGCTCTGGTAGGGGAGGGTGCTGATGAGTTATTGTTCTAGTCGCCATTGAATTACCACTGTACTGTGATGCACTTTGTGTTTGAAAAAAAAAACACCCTTCAAAACGATGAAGTTAATACGAAACAATATGCTATATTAACATACAACTAACATTAATTAGACTTTAAGTAAATAATGAAATTATTGTTAACATAACGACTCCATAACTTTTTGAATACGATTACTTTAACACTACATTTTTTTTTGAGAAATAATAAAGAACTTACTCCTGTATTGCTTCAGGTGACAGAGGTCCTATTTTCAGCTCTGCCAAGTGAACACAGCATGTGTCATTCTACTTTACGACAGTTCAAGAGATAGAGCCGAAGTGCTTCCTGCTGTGACATCACGCTGCCATGAACTCGACATGTGTTTAGTTTAAGGCGGTCATCACACGCCGTGTTTGAATTAATGTTTTTTTATTATTATTAGGTTGTTTAGAAACTCATATTTAAAATGTATCATTATCGCTTTCTAGTTAATACGTCACCTTGATACAAATTCATATGCACATACCATCTGACTAATGTTGATGACACAATTTGCAAAATATTACTTTTTAATTATGATTATGTTGTCGTCTTTTCAGAGTCATTATGGTAAATCGTATGTAAACATTGGTGACTAATTCCAAAGGTACTTGTACAACGTTAAAGTGCTATTAAATATTTTTACTACCGTAATTTAAATGAAAATATTGTTATGACTTATAATTAGAAAATTCCACACATATGGTGAGACTCTACTTTAGGGTCGCAACATGAGTAGTGACCATTCTATTATGTGACCTTTAAGACCGCATAACAAGTAAATATTTTAGCTAAGGGGAACCATTGTCTGGTGCATTTTTACCCGCATTATAAAATAAATATGGTACTGGAACGGGCGTCAGAATAATACAGCTTCTATGCGTGGAGCTCCAAATCGATGTACAGTATTTTCGTATTTACTCTGCAGGACGTTAAGCTATACTTATATGCAATTCGAGGAAACTGTGGTGCAAAATCAAACAAAAACTTATTCTTATTTTTGTATCACGAATAGGGTTGGTGAATATTTTCCCAGAAATAGCAGCCTGAAGAAAGACATCTTTAGGCATTTTTAGGGTTCCCAAAATATATTTTATTGGTGTATCTTGTTTGTAAAAAAAAGTAAAACAAAAGTTTTTTAATTAGGTGTTTTTTTAAATAAGTAATCATATTAGCAACATATTGACGAGTTCCTGGGTAAAACTTACTACGCATGACTTGACATCGTTCATGAATCATTCGAGGACATATCTCAGTTGTATAGTAAGATAACATGATTTAGAATAATACAATGCTAATGTTTCTGAACATCAACAGAAGCTATGAATGGTCTTCTGTTAAGAGAGAACTTGCAGCAAAATATGTGTCCAAATTTTTCTTATGATATATTTTCTTGATATAATTGCATGAGAGTTTACATTTGCTCTGGTATAATGTATTAATGTACAATATTGTAACAAGTCAGCACTCTCGAAGGCATTGGGCTGAATGACCTGAAGAGCCAGGCCACCAACCCCTCACCAGCTTACTACCTACAGCCCCGGCGACGAGGCGGCGGGCTGCGCCACTCCTCCTCCCCCATCTTCCCGCTCCTGGTGACATAGACCACTCAGGCCTGGTTGACGTTACCGGTCTTCTGAATGGGCGGTCATCCGGGGCAAGCATTCCAGCTCGGGCGTAACTGAATGTTACCGCAACACCTAGAATGTTCAGCTTACATCAACCGACATGTTCTGCGAGCTCTGAGAATATTCTGGGCGTCGTCGCGGGCGACTATAAATATCGGCCCACTTCGAGCATAGAAGCAGTGGTTGCGGTGTTCAGCTGGTGAGTGCTCGTGACGGACTTGGCAGCAAGGGACGAGGCGGAACCAGCAGAACGAGGAGAAGCTACAGAGGTGTGGACGACGGTGACACTCTTTGAGTGGTGTAAGTGTGAGAGTGGACTCACAGGTTGAACTCTAGCTCTGCATTGTGAGACATTTCTAGATAGAAACTTACGTGGTCGGAGGACTGATTTGCGAGAGAGAGAGAGAGAGACAGAGAAGTTGTTAATTATACACTACAGTAGTAAATTAGGCATTTTTTTAGGGATATTACCTGTATATAATATTTTAAAGTGTTTATTTGAAAAAAAAAAAGTGAATGGCGAGTGTTATATACTTAATGTAGACTGTTTATAGATAGTGAAAAATATTTAAGAAATTTAATTAAATTTATTTAATTATTTAAGTCCTCCCTCCAAAATGAACTTGGCTGCGCCTAGGACAACAAAGATGTTACAGTATATATTAACAAAATTAAAAACTTTTCTCGAAACTATCAAGTAGGAAAGAAAAATACATAAATTATAAAAAGCCTTCGTAAATTTTTCAAGATTTTTTTTTTCTACCGATACATTTCTAGGGCACAATCTCTTAAGTCAAAATTTCATACAGCTGAATGCGGGGCAAGATTATATGCTAAACGAAAGCGTCACTTGGCTTGTTGAGTTGGAAACACGTATATTACAGATTACTTAAGATTTGTTTTAGTTATGCTGCATTGGCCTCTATAAATCTGGAGCGGAGCTTTTGCACTGAAGTATTTAGCGATAATTTATGTACTACGCTCTCTGAAGGCAATAAATTAGTACTTGTGTGGAAACTTTAGTGGGTGATGTCACCGCCTGCACGCACTGCCGGAATATAAACTGCGATTATTCGAAGTACGCATCGCATCATTTGTCTTCGCAGGAGAGTAAAATAAATTCGGCGTGCTGTATATAAACTCTAAATCCATATCAGGGATTACTGGTTACAATAAATCAAATTTTAATCACTGAAATCCCAGTTAACAGCCAGTTTCTAATGAACCAACAGAATTCACTGAAAATCAGTTAACCGACGCTTAAAAATCACTGATAATAAGTCAGGGACGCAACAAGAGGTAAAAGGGTATATTCCCCCCCCCCTCCCAACTGAATCAATGAAACAGGGCAATACCTCACACAATGTACCTGTCTACATACATACATATATAAAAACAAAAAATTAAAATATTTTTGTATTTAATAAAAAAATTGATGAATTTTAAAATGAAAATTAAAAAATTCCAACAATTTTTAAAAAATTCAAATATATATATATATATATATATATAAAGTGTTTACATAATTCAAATCGTAGCCGACAACATTGTTATACAGTGTGAATTTTTTCGATTTGGTATGTCAGTTGGTTTTAGTGGCGTACATAAAACCAAAAGTGTAAATTTTGACGTTTAGGACTTATTACACAAAAACTATGAGCTATACAAAATTTTCCTATGAGGAAGATTTAATCACAATTTATGTGTAAAATAAGAAAAAAATATCTGGTACAAATATAAAAATAAAAAAGACGTTGGAAACTGATCTGAACCGCGCCCTTAAAGATGAAAATAAGAATAACTAATATTACGTTTGATAACTTTTTTTTTCAAGAGTTTGAGACGTGCCCCTGGAAATCACTTAAGTTAGTAGAATTAAGTCTCTGAATTAATCAGCATGGTCTCATTAACTTCAGTTATTCGCTTTTGACAGAAACGACTGAAATTTCACTGAAGTGGTTCATTTCGCACTAATTCAAGTTTAGCGTGTAAAGTGCCTGGGGCACGGCGGATATGTTACAAAGTAAGCAGAAGATCTACGACGTTGTCCTACTTCACATCCGTCGAGGAGACAACTAACGCAATCACTCAAGAAGGCGCACGTCAGAATATCCATTACAAGGATCGCTAGAAATAAACATTGCCAGTGACTAAATGGAGATAACAGAAGACGGCGCTAAAAGATGGAGGAAAAGAGTAAATTATATGGGACAATCAGGACACGTCTTGCAGTGAATTGCATTTTGTACAGTAATACGCTAAACTGTCATCAAGAAAGAAGGAATGCCATCCACTCGCACGTGAAAATAATTTGAACTGATGTCCTACTTCATGGGTAATAGTTTATATAGATGCTGAACTAACCATTTACCCTATGTTGTGTTGTGTTCTTCATGCTGACAAAATCGACGTGTGTTACTCGGTTTCTTTTGGTTCCAACCTCCTTTAATCTTATTCGTGTTTAGTTTGCACAAGGGAAACAAAACATTTAAATATTTTTTTTATCATTTTACAATTTAGGGCAGTAACAACACTAATCCAAACACATGATCGCACTGCAAAGGACTGGATTGAAAACGTAAATAAATTTAGGAGATTCTCGCCCTTTTCTCTCCTTCAGATAAAATTATATTATAACCTAAGACGTTCCGATTGAATATACATATATGCTAAAAGTTCAAATGTAATTTATGTTTGATTAGTTTTGCACTGATTTATCGCTCAAAAATAAGGGGTTTTAAGACAAGCTGCTTTTTTTTTTTCATTTTAAATAGATTAATATTTAATACTGTTTGCAATGTGAGGTCAGTTTTCTATTATATCCGAATCTCTATTCCCCTATTTTCGTTATGCAGGCTAATTGGCATAAACTCCTTATGTTTTGTTTGTAAAACACGTGCAGTATATTTATACACCGGCCTGTGGCTGAATATGTTGTGTACACGTAAATAAATAAATGCAGTCATGAGCGAAATTATAGAACACGAAAATTACTCGCTGAACTTAAGCGACTGAAAAGGAGTAAACTATTACTAAAAGTTCGAAACCTTTGCAAGTGTATGTTGTGAGTAAAATATTTTCCCATTACATTAATACTTCAGATAATTTTGCGAATTGGAAAAAGGGTTACGTTTATAGCTGATTAATTTTTTATTCTTCGTCGTCATCATCATTATCAATACGTGTAGTTTCCCTCCGGATGCTTGATTTCGGACTGCTCTTTAGTAACGATCCTGATAGCTAAACAGAAGCTTATGTGAGAAATAATTTCCTTTCCTTTGAATTGCTTAAAATCTTGCATGATTATCGCATAGTATTTACGAAATATAACTACTTGGCTATCATAATTAGGACTGTAAGACGGGTAGTCGAGATGTGATTGTTTTTCTCCGTACACTGAGTGAGGTGGTACAACAGGACTCGTATTCAGAAGGAGACGAGGTTTGATTCCCAGCTTCGGCCATCTTGATTCTGCTTATTCATGGTTTCCTTAGCAAAGACCGTAGTCGGTTCCCTTCCCAGTTAGTTTCGCTGTGTCAATTTCTACCGCTGTTTCTAACGATCTCGCTGTCGACGAGACATATTACCTTACCTTACTTTTAACCATAGTCATGTGGTGGCATATGACAAAGCATTGCAGTTGTCCTAATAACAATACTCCAGTAATACAATATTAGACAACAGTAAGTGAGATTTCACGTTACTAGTAATGCACGTGTATTTGCCAATTTTAGATACAGTTTTTATTTGTTACGTGAATGGCCCCTACAACTTGTTGGCAACCAGTGAGGACGTTAATTTATGTTTTGTTGGTTTAGACATTTCCGCTTAAATTAACCGACACATATAGAAAGACTGCATACTTTTATATGGATTACAGAGACCTCGTACTAGAAATTTTATGGACTAAAGATAGTTTCGTTACCTCGACTGTAAAATAATTTAATTGTGAAGCAAGAGCAACCATAGAATGGCATTCATAGTCTGCACACTGTAAAAGTAGCACTTTTTAAGAGCTTAATAAATTTTTGTTTTAATAATTTGTGTGTGTGTGCAACGTGTAATACGAACATTGCCGTAATACTAATGAACATAATATATGTATATTTCACAGCACGCAAATACTGAACATGTACTGGCGTATATTTAATAAGTATGCCTGTTTGGAAGGCCTTAAAATATTCTCATTTTATCATGACCAGCCTGATAAAACCTTAAACTACGTCTGAGTGGTACATGAATGTTTACACGGGGCCTATAGCGAGATAATTGTGGCTATTACACAAGATATTACTGTTTTGGCGTATATGCTGTTATTAAAGTCGGTGTTGCAATACTTTCTTACAGAGCAAACTTTTTTGGCCACAAAGTAATTTGGACATAGCTATGCAATAGGGAATCACCTACCATGGTTTTTAGTAGCACTTAGTTCCCTATTGCATAACTACGTTCATTTATTAAGCTTAACTTGACATGACAACGCGCCGTCTGCATCCGTAAGTTTCCCACTTGCGATCTGTTGCTAAGTGATAGTGATCGACGCGAACAGTTAGAGCGGACAACACAAATGGACATGACAAAACAAAGGTGTATTGGAGAGAGAAGACAAAACGCTGAGAATGTCTTGTACTACGGAAAAAAAAAAAATATGGTAGCTGAAAAATATTTTGTTTGAATTTGCAAAGTCAGATAATTTCTTGTGGTAGAATTAAATTTATCTACATACAATTAATAAATAGTAACCCATTATTAAAAATTATACGTACCTTAAAATTATTTGGCATGATAGGGAACATATGAAATAATTTGCTCTATGTACTCAACGTGAAAAAAATACATTTAATGCTTACCGTTGGTTTTTTTTTTTTTTTTTTTTTTTTTTTAGCATGAAGTGGAAACATGGTGGAAATACCACAAGCATTAAATTCATGCCTTAAGATTCCACTACATCCCTGATGTACAAACTCGTGGTTGTTTTCAATTAATAATTGTTGTTTTAGAGTGTAAATCAAATATGTTTGATTGTAGAATCAATTATATATATATATATATGTGTGTGTGTGTGTGTTCTTTAATAATTTGCACTAATTTCGCATTACTATTTAAAAATTTGGATTTAATGCATAATGAACATTTTTCGCAAAAAACTTTAAGAACGTGTACATAAAATTGGTTCAACAACCAAACATCATTGATGAAATTGAAAAGTAAAAACTTAATCATATGTTCTGTACTCAGTGTATAAACATCTTTGAAACGACTCTGCCATTATAATTTTAGATTAGTTAGTAGTGGTGTAAGCGAACTAGTTGCACAGCTCTTTAATTTGTGACGTGGAGATATAACATTTTAAGTAGTGTTCTAAACAATTATGAGTGATTTGTGACAAAATATTAATTCTCTGTCTGAAAAAATATTATCAAATTCTGTTAAATATAGACTACCATGGAGAGTGCCTCGTAAATCACAATTAAAGACTATAAAATTTACAACTTACAGTAAAATTCAAAAACTTGATCCAACATGTTTTCTTACAGGATGTAGGGCACCAGTTCTACTTTGTTGCTTAATGGGTGTGGTTAATATTACAATATTTATATTGTGATGACAGTTTAAAATAAAATATTTACGGCAAGATGCATTGATAATTTTCCTTTCACGAATTACTTCTTTCCTCCACCTATGTTCTGTTTTAATTTAGACCACATGTTGTGTATATATTTTTATTATCTTATTTTACCTTTACATGTTGCCTTCCTATTACCAGAAGTTTTTCACTGATTTCGGATGAAGTTGTGCCAACAATATTAAATTAGCGACACACCAACGTTAATATATATATATATATATATATATATATATATATATATATATATATATATATATATATATATATATGAATCCCTATTTCCCTTGGTCACGCCATCACGCGTGCACGGCTGGACTGATTTCACTATTTTTTTTGTTTGTTATTGTCAGGAGGTTCTTATTAAAAAAATAAAAATTGCGCGGAAAATTAGAAAATTTAAGAATACTTATTTAAGAATACTTAACAACCATATAATATTATTTCTAATTTAACCTTAAAGCTTTGGACAATATAAACATTTGACAAAGATGATGTAAAAAATCTGAATATCGTTTAAAACAAATGCTTCGATCGGAGTTATTTTATTGATAAAAAATAAATAAAGAAAACTGAATTTCTTAGTGTACATCACGGTTAGTTCAGAGCCATTACGCCTTGAGGATGTTATAATTTCGTCAAATGCTAAACAAATACGAACATTGTTTTCCATAATTTTGTCTACATGCTTCCTGTCTTAACGATGACTATTGAAATTGAATTGTTATAATTAATAAAAAAGTGTGTTTATTATTCTAATGATTTATGATATACAATATTAGTTTTGTTGGTATTCCGACACGGGGACAGGCGACATATAACTGGCCATGTGAAAAACATGGATTTTCAAGATTGATGTCACAAACACTTAGCGACTGCCTTTGAGATTTATTTATCGATATTAATAAAAATTAAATAAAGAAAACTGAATTTCTTAGAGTACATCACGGTTAGTTCAGAGCCATTACGCCTTGAGGATGCTATAATTTCGTCATTGACTATTGAAATCGAATTGTTATAATTAATAAAAAAAAGTGTGTTTATTATTCTAATGCTCTATGATATACAATATTCTTAGTATATAATTAGTTTTGTTGGTGTTCCGACACGGGAATAGGCGACATATAACTGGCCATGTGAAAAACATGGATTTTTAAGATTGATGCCACAAACACTTAGCGACTGCCCTTGAGATTTATTTATCGACATTAATTATAACAATTCGATTTTAATAGTCATCGTTAAGACAGGACAACGTCTGTCGGGTCAGCTAATGAGAATATAAATTGATTCCTTCAGATATTCTTAAAGTGAATCTGTGAATGAAAATTCAGTCATTACCAGTGGCTCTTAAGGACGTCATATACCTTGAGCGTTTTTGCGCGAGAGGTTCAGAAGCGACAGAGCTATAAGGGTGACCTTGAAGCGGGCATCAAATGCCGCATCGCCACGTCGAGACAATCGCTGAACTAGCTTGCAAGGTTCACGTCGGTGGATTTTACTATCGGACTTAAGGCGTCGCTCTTTAGTTTTGCAGTGGTTTTGAAAATATTTTTTAACGCAAATTAATACATATATCAAAAATTCATTCTTACAGTTTTAAGACTGATATATCATTGTTTGCGTCTGAATTTTTCTGCTGCAGTACAAAAAGGATTTTTAGATTTTTGCTCCTGAAATATCACATATTTTGTGGTAAAATTAAGCCAAATTAAAGCAAAATAATTTTTTGCTACCAAACGATACAATATTAAAAAAACTCTCTTGTAAAATTGTATATCGTATGACTGTAAAGAGTCTCCAAATTTTTCAAAGCATTTGGTTAAAAAATATTTAAGTTAATTGCAATTGTTTTAAATAAATGAAAGACCATGACCTTAAGCGGTGACCATATAATTTTATTTGTGAAAAATCTGTAACTTAGTTCAGTTCACATGTCTGAGTTTCGTATACATAAGGTTAATGCATGTTGAAGTACGGAAGTGTGGTAAGGCTAATTTATCTAAGTTGGGAAGCTTAGAAACATTGTTCTTAATGAACATGGCGTATTAACAACTACACTCCGTCATTCTCCGAATTAGATTTTCGTATTGTAGCCTATTTTAGCGCAATTGACACACTTGGAGTTGTTTTTGAAAAACTCATTTCCTTTCACATTACAACGAATTTGAAACGCACGGTGCGCGGTGCCCTTAACTGATTTAATTAGTTGAAGTTGATCAATCGTAAATAAGCGAAGAAAACCTGGTGTTCTGTGAATATTCTCTCATTAAGGTTAAGCATGTGCTGAAGTTTGTCCCTGTGTTTTACAAGCAGGCTGCATTAGTCCACCATTGCAGTTTAAGGGGGAGAGATTGAAACTAAATTTTATTTATCAATTTTTTGCAGCTATTTGTTTTAAAATATTTTTTGTAAATGTGAAAATGTTAAGGCATGTAATATATTTATGATAAATTGTGAAGATCGTAATAGTGTTATATGTTCATCATATGTTGGACTTGTAATCGTGTTTTAAAGCTAACCTATAATTCCCTTGCAGTGATTCTGCATGAAAATATTGAAAGATTCTATTATTATTTATGTGAAGTAGTTTACTAAGAAAATATCGTATGTCTGCCGAAGAGAATATTTTTATAATAAGACTTGAATAATTGTAATGGCCCGAAAACTGAAATACAATAAAATTATCTAACACTCTCCCTTATAAATGAAACTGAGAATGTCAATGGCGGGAGCATTGCCCCTGCTTGCCGAGGCGACCAGCTCTTTCCACTCGAGTGAAGCGCGAGCCTTCCGCAAGTGAAGGGCAGGCTGGAGAAAGTTATGCTGATGTAACCTGTAGCCGCCCCCTTATCACCACCCCTCCCTCCCTGGTCGTGATTGCAGTTACGTCACACGGAACTGGGTCAGCAGTCGTACGTGCCGACATTGTTCCATTTATACGCATGCTGCGTGCGCCCGGCGCATGCGCCAACCGTGCTCGAGGTGCGTCGTTGTTTTATGAGTCCAGTGGTACGTTTATAACGACATTTCAACCCGTATTCAGCGTGGAGTAGAATACAGATTGAGATGTTGCTATGAACACATTCTCACCGGTCTGAAGTAGGAGTGGCGTGTTGTTATCCAACCCGCCGAAATGGAGTAGAGTGAACAATCTGATTGGAAAACTGAACTCTACCGTGAAACACCCATCGGACTGCAGTGACGAAGCCGTCGTATTTATTAGTTTCGTTATGTAAGAGGCTAGAGCTATGGGCCTAAGCTAAATATATGCATTATTTTCTGGCAGTAAATCGAGGTGCAAAACACTCGTTCGTTTTACGGTAGCTATTTGTACTCACATAATAAATAATGCCATCATAAGTGGGTAGGGAAGCGTTTTCATTGTTACCTGTCGTATTAGTTCTCGGGCGTACAGGAATGTAAAAACAAACCACGTAGGTTCACGACATTGGTTTAGATAACCATGTGTATTGCAAGAGGCAATGTAATAAATTCCTATCTCTGCAAAATATTTAGAAATAGTAAATGCTACAATTCGAGGCTCGAAATATCCGATGTTATCAAAAGTGACAAAAGGAAATGTTTTAACCGTTGTTAGCATACCAGCTCTCAGGGAGTTTAAACAAAGTCGTACGGAATTTAAACATTTATTGATGAAAGTGCGTGTATTTCTAGAAGTACTGTAATTTATTTATATCTCTATCGTACATTTAGAAATGGTAAATAAAATGGTCCTTACCTGTCAATTTCCTCCCAGACCTGAGCTAACGCTTAATAAATTACAATATACTCAAACATCTATCAAGTCCGACAATATAACAACCCAAACAGTAAAAGAATTCGGTAGAAAATACGCCATGTCGCATCTGTTACTACTTTTTATTCTATAAAGTTGTAGAAAGATGTCATAGGAACGTTTTTATTCCATGTTCTCTCCATATTTACAAGTCGGTCTGGGTCCAAAATTTTTCTACAAACACGTTCTCATCTTGTTAGCGGCGGGGTCTGACCCCGGATTTTCGCGTTTGGGAATCGTGCTGAGCGATGCCGTTGAACGGCGGGTTTCCTCGGGGATCTCCCGTTTCCCCCGCCCTTTCGTTCCGGCACCTCTCCATACTCGCCTCGTATCACACCTTACCACAGGTATCCTCGATGTTAAGCGCTAACTAAATCTCTCACTCACTCATATTGTCAGTTCCGGTATAGTCGGGATTAAACATTCTAACAAAATCAACCTATTTCGATATTTTAAGACATGCTTGTCACCCAAAACCCACTGGGATGTAAAGTCAATCTTCCCTCGCTTGTCGCGATTTACTGGCCAAGATTGATGAGTTTTAAGCCTTATCTTTGGTTGCAGAATGTTTTCGAGGTTTCAAAAGAAAAAACTCAAGAGGAATAGCTCCACATAACAAATCATTGTTGCAGTTTAATTATACAACAACATTCTGTTACACGTAACAGTTCGTAATAATTGGGTATTACTACATGAGTGACTACACGAGGAGAACACATAAATTTGTGATTAATTACCTTTGATGAATGTTATTTTAGAACTTATTCCTCTTTACCTATTAGTGATAATTTGCGACAGGTTATTGCAGTAGTGTGTCTGAGGTTATAATTTCACAAGTTTAGTGATATCACACGGCACGTAGTTATAAAGGAGTAAATTTATTATTATTTAATTTTTAATTTTCGCCTATAGTAATTGTCAGGTTACTTGGACCGATGAAAATACTTTAACCTTAATTGCCGATAATAGCTTACCCATTACCGTCATGTCGACATTCATATGAAATGAACAGATTGGAAGTGTTTTTTTTTTATAAGTAAAACGTTGAATTGCAGTAACGCTTCAATAAATTTTGTGTGTACGTCTTAGCAAAAACAGGAAATAGAATTAAAATAAAATAAAATTGGCCAGGGAAAGTTTTAATAGCCGTAGCTATGTGGGAGACGGTCTGAAAGTTTGATTATTTGTCGTGTTAATTGCCAACTTTGACTGTCGTCGCAGTTTTTTTATATGATCATGAAATGAAAAACTATTTCATGACAAACTCAACAGACATTAAAAACTTGTGAGTGAAATTAAATTTAGTACTACTAATTGTATAGCACCGATTGCTTTACCGTGTAGTTACGTAGTTTGTTGTGTTCTATAAGGAAAGTTTCAATATTTTCCCGATTTCATGCTTCTGACGAATCTATCTTTTTTTTTCGCTGCCGCCGCATCTTTACAATAATCCAAAAAAAAAAAAAAAATTGCTCTAAAAAATTATATGTAGTTGATTACGCTGTACTTTTTGTTGTGATAATGCGTCATTCTGCATATTGTTACTAATTTTATTTTCTTGTGGTAAAACAGTGTTATTAATATTGATATGAAATATTTAGCAAATGCAAATCACAGCAAATAACTGTTTCTTTCAGATATGGAAATTAATTGTGAAATGAGGAAGTGGAAAGTTGTAGGTTATCAAAATGTGTTATTTCTCTGTCAAGTTAAAACAATAGTAACGAAAGAAATGCAAAATAAAATGTATCTCGAATTCGTTAGTTAAGCCACAATTTCTCTTATTTCTATACTGTTTGGAGTTACTGTTGAGAAACTTCAATACGTCAGAAGATAAACTTTCTTACCCTGGTTGAAGTGAAATTGTTTGTATTCGGAAGTAGGCGTAAATAATTTGGCAGAACTTTCAAATCAGGGACAATTTAACATTTTCTACATGCAGTATATCAAGTATTTTAACAATTTATTAGTAATAAACCAAATATGAATAGAAGAGAGAAGTAGGAAAATTCATTATTTAAGTAACTATTCTTATTGATTCAACAAGATCCCTTTAAAAGGCGAATCTTATTTTATAGTACCACCGAAGATCAAAGTTGCATCTAGAATTACGCAGAAAAAAATAACGTAAGTATCTTACAGCAAAAATATTTCTGAACTACCGCATATTTTCCTAAAAATAAAATGTCAGAAACTTAGCAGCTTATTTAATTCATAAATATTATACAAACAGAGCAATGCCCTCTATCAGCATTTCAATATACCACATAACATCAACAAGTGAATGAACAAGCTTTACATAACACTATCACTACTACTCATGCACAAACTGGAAAACTTAGATAGTTATAGCAAAACAGTGATCTAAAACAAAGTACTGTTCAAATGATTACAAGCAGAATTGTCTGAACATAAGTTTTTATATACATAGCAACAACATTGTTTTACCCTAACAATGCATTTACGTATACAAATTACATCTTGGGTGTAAATGTACATATACTTAATTTAACTGGTGTGTTCCTTGGTTCGACTGCATAACAACGAGTTTTACTGCATGTCATTAATAAAAAAAAATAAAATAAAATTAGGTAATATTTTCTTTTAAAAATTACTTCAAGTATCGACAATGTGTTTTTCAGGTACTTTTTAATTAGTTTCACATTGAGTAAAATCATAATTTCTTTACGTAAATCTGACGGTTGTCTCACTTGGATAATGTGTAATTGATACAAACTCAAGCGAACGTCTAAGCAAAAAAAAATTATGAAATAAATATATTTTTACTGTACTTTGGACATGGAAATGAGAAATATTACATTTTGGAAAAAATTGTAATAAAGCGTAAAATTATGCATTTAGAATTAGAAATATTTTCAGTCTTTTTTACACAGTGCGTCGACACTCCTCGCAAGTTTTTTTAAAACCAATAACGATGCTAGTTATTCTAAAATCAAACGTTTCTAAAATGTTACTGGCAAACCGCACGCTTAAATTTGTTAAATTTGTAAATGTGTCACTGCACATGCCCAACATAAATTGAAGATAAAACATTTTTTTAACAATTTCAAATGAAATTAGAACATAATCGATAAATTTTACAAATGTGATAACTGCAATGGGTCTCTTCTACTTAAACGTAAGAGGCATATTTTTTCTGAAAACTATCCTTGAATAAAAACTAAGTAATTTAAAAAATGTAAACATATCATGTACTATTTGCTTAGCAGTTCTTCCGGTCAAAAGGTTGAATGGATGAAATCTTGAACTGCCAATATGATATCCTCTTTGTTAAACACTACCACAAGTAAGAAAATATAGTCGTGGTTGTTTAAATACATAAAATATTTTTTTTCAACTGTGGCAGCTCTACAAATGTTTTTGCTGTTATACATGTGATATAAAAACTACAAAAATATTTAATAGAAAATGTAATTATATTTAAACATTTCAGCCTTAAATATGTTGACATCATTATGCATTCGTTATTTAGTACATAACCATAAGTAATAAATTTATGATCATAATTTTTGTAATAATGGTTGCGAAATACACGTCATGAAATAATTAATTTACTTACTTTTAAATTAACTTTCATAGTGAGGAAACTTTTCATGAATTTTCATATATTTCACTTAATACAAAAAAACTATTTCTCCTCGAGCACCACTAACGGAATCTTATTCTCAAATTACCGAAGGCTATTAGTTTTCTGTGGATTGTTTCAAAATATACTTTTCTGGCTTGTAAGCTACGTTTGTTGTTCGATTTGGAACTATTAATTTTTCATAAAAGTGTAATTATTGGCACTAAATTGGTTAGATCTTGGGATGTAAGGTTTCTAGTGAGTTAAGATAAGACCTTACTGATATGTGTATGCAGCATATATGTATGTCACGGGCCGCAAACCATAGATACTTCTAAACAATGCGAGCGGAACTTAATGGAAAAGCTTATTAAATTTCAATCACTGGAATCGAAGTTCTTAAATATTTTGCCCAGAAGTGATTTGTTACCATTTACTGTATTAAAAACAATCGGAATAAATGTACTGTAATTATTTTTAAATATTTCGTTAAAGGTGACTTACGGTCGGGTTAGCGGCTTTCATATTGTCATCAAATTAAAATAAATACCAAGTACTGATTTCACGCCAGTTAAGTAAATGAGAGCTACACGTTTTGTTTTGAATGTTTAAGGAAACCCGGAGACATAGCTGAGCTATCACATTTGTAACTTCCTGTTGAATTCACGCCACTGAATATGTACAGGTGTACAACTCGCTAAGAAAACTTCAAATTACTACATGGCTCGCAGGAAAAATATAAAAGTGAAATTTGAGTTTTTCTAAACAGAGACAAGTTTGGTTTTCTTCAAGAAATAACTTTAATTATTTCAACGACATACCAATAAACAATTAAAATGTTTGTAACAATTTGTAAAAAGCAACTCGTCTTCTACTCAGCCGTCACACTATTGATCTGTTCCTAAATAAGTACTTAGCTCAAGGAAATTTTGACGATTAGCTTTCGCGTGTGTTCTGTATTCTCGGGAACTGATGCGTGCATTTCAAAATAACTTATGCGGGTATTATACTATATTTGTTTGTGCGATTTAAACATATTATATAGGAAAGTAAATAATCAAGAAAACCTTAAAGAGATCACTGAGTCTCAATGTAGCGTTCGTACACATATTTAGTAAACATTCAAATGCATGCATAATAACAACGCCGAACGTTTGCTCTCTATACAACCCGAAGTATAAGTGATCCGTACCGTGTGTGGGTTAATTACTTCTATTATTATTTAGGAAGGCTTTACGGTGTAGGAATGCTGGCTACAACCCGCTGCAATATTAAATTAAATAAAGTCAGCGCATTGAGTTGTGTGTAAACAGAACACAACAAGTGAGACGATGGCCTGGAAGCGCGCGAGCATTATGGTCATCTCTTGCTGGCTCTCTATTTGCTTCATCGACTTTATGTCCAAGGTACTCATCTGGCTCCAGTATCTCCGTGAAGGATTCCATTTAATTGTCCATAAAATTACGTTACTATAAAATAGTTATGGGTAACCTTGTTAGCACACACTTTGCTTTACTAATGCTTTATTAATTATGAACCACCTCTGACGTCAGAATTTTACCTTTGTTGTCAGCGAATGAGATAATGCTATCAAAATTTAGTCGCTTTGGCGAAACGTTGAGTCACAAAGTTGACGAAACAACCGGCCATACAGGACTGTTCTGGTTATTCTATATTCACTTGCAAAAACCTGCAATTTGAATTACTTTTTAAATTTTAATTTACACCGCATAACATCTTGAAATAATTTTAATTCAATTTTGTAAGTTTTACTGAGTGCGCGTGAGTCGGCACGTATACATATTCAGTGGCTGAGAGTGCGGCGGGGGTGACCAAACGCTTTTCTGCGGATCGTCTCTGGCAATGTCAGTGGAGAGGCGACAGCACTGGAAGGTCCCACACCCCGGGAGATCTGGATGAGAGGCAGTCCGGCGAATGGACCATCGAGGCTCCTAGACTTGACCAACTACGTCCCCGGACATAGACGTCAGGGTCTCCGGGCTGGTCTGTACAGGTACCCAGATTGGCCGTATAAGTATCCAGACTTGGCCGGCGTGGTCCCCGGATACGGCCATCAGGGTTCCCGAGCTGGGTCGGAGCAGTCTTCAGACTAGCCCTCTAGGTCCCCGGACTGCTAGGAAGGGGGTAGGGGTTACCTCGGCCTGAGGTGGGGGACGAGGGGCTGGTGATCAGTCTAGAAGCCACAGGTCGGTGGGGATGTGCGTGTAGGCGCTGTTCATCAGACCCCTGAACACTTCGCTGAGGCTTTCCGCAACGGGCTCCCGCAACTCCGACAACACCTCCTGAGAGTTCTTGTTCAGGAACGAGTTCAGAGTGTTACCTGTGGAATAGTCAACAAACATTTTGCTACAACCACTCGAAGTATTCTTAAATATTTATCTCGTCAGCGTAGTCTCCTTTAAAATAAGTTAACAAAACGTGTCCCTCTGGTAGGCAGTTCACTATAAACTTTGCGCCCAGCAGAACTTGTACTTAATTTAAAAAATGTTTCATTGGGCAAATATATGTTAACTTTTGAGAGTGTTGAAACGTTTGCACTGGTTTTTAGTTACAGGGAAGTTTTCATGTTAAAATAGTGAAGATAACTGTAAAACTGCCGAAAGTAAACTTTACACAATGCTCATTTTATCGTTATCGTGTACAGCCTATACTTTAAATATCCTGTAGCAAGACTTTACCCTTTAAAATTGACGGCCGGTTTCATCTATACGAAACGAACGTAACAAACATAGTAAACGGAATTTACAATTGCAACACAAAAAAAGGGATATTCATACGTAAGATTAAATTTTAAAATGTTCTTCGGTTGATGTAACTGGACTACAACAACACGCATTGTAACATGTCATTTCTTCCATATTTTGAAAAAAAATTTACAGTTATAAGTATTTACATATTTGCGGAATTCACTTGTCTATCTTCACTCGAGGCAACGTACTGTACGTACTTATTGAAGTATGTTACCGTTTGGGAACGGCGGAGTTATTACATAATCAGTCCGTGGGTCTGAAAGGGACAAAAATACAACCTGACGAAGCCTGTGTAATAGATCTACCCCAAACATTCACCTGGAATGATTACGGAAAACTAAGAAAATACGAAACCAGGTTGTGCGGATCGGTAACTGAAGTTGTGTCCTCCAGAATGCGAGTTCAGTTATTGACTACTGTGCAACCATTCTCGGTTCAAGGCATCGCCGATAGCGTACAAACATGTTGGTTGACATATAGCAACCATATTGGGTAGACATTAATAGAGCAGTGAATTAAAAATAATGAGTTTGTAGCACGGTCGTAGAAGAACAGGTCTGGACACTCGCCTGGATATTTGACCCCCTTGTTGTTTGGCTGCAGTTCACCAAGTTACCGAGAATATTGTGTTTTATTGGCGCTGATGTTACGGCGGTCGGACTAAACTCCGCCCACTTCCTTTCTGCTACGATAAACAATTTATCAAAACGTATTTTTTTTATCAATTTATGAAACACTTTCTTCGCTCACAAATTTAAGAAAAGGCTCCAGCAATATTTATTTACTTTATAAATTTAACAATGGAAAAAAGTGGATGGAGTTTGAGTCCGACCGCCCGGAAAACAGCGCCAAAAAGTACGGCATTCTCGGTAACTTAGCGAACTACAGCCAAACAACAAGGGGGTCAAGCAAAATACATTGTTAGATAGGCGAGTGTCCAGACCTGCTCTTCTACGACCGTGGTTTGTAGTATTTCTCCTGGACTCATACTATCGGTTGTCAAATTTTTGTGACGCCGGCTCAACATAACAAAGAAATTTCTGCTAAGTAATTTTTAAATACATTGTACTAATGCAGTTGCTTGACCAAAAAAAAAAAAAGACTGTCATTGATGATTTTTACATCCACAGAAATCCGGAAACTACATTTTTTTAAAAAAAAAATTACGAAAACATATTTACAATAAACACGAACAAAAACGAAATATTGATATATGTTTCGACAGAAAAAGTATTTCAAGATATTCGGTTGAAAGAACACTCAACAGTGCTTTTATTTTAGTTTTTTTTTGTGGGCATTGGGGAACATTGTTGTATTTGTGTAGTTTTAAATACAGCGTATAAAGAAAATTCTTGTTGATAATACCGACAAAAACCGAACTCTTCACAAAAGCATGAACAAACCCTAATGAAATTGATGGCTTAGTTTTTTTGTAGGTGTGTAGTAAATTGCATATTCCTTTTTTTTTTTTTTTTTTTTTTTTTTTTTTTTTTTTTTTTTTTTTTTTTTTTTTTTTTTTTTTTTTTTTTTTTTTTTTTTGTTTTGGTTAAGAATAAAAGTGAATACATATTGATGCCAGTTACGTTTAAAATTGATATTTTTCGAATTATTTTATTAAGTAATAATAATTCCATCTAAGAACGCATGTAGTTTATCATATTATTAAATATTTTTAAAAAATGTTTTTAGAAATTACTTTCTGCAACTACTTCCATCAAAAATTCTATAAACTGTTATTCTTTACTAAAAATATATGCTTGAAACAAAAATGACGATAATAAACATACAACTCACTACTCACTCACAACTCACTCACAACTCATTACAACTCACCCAACACTTTGTTGCCGTTGAAGAGATTACCCAGGTAGACATGCAGTCCTCTGACTAGGAAATCTGCTTTCATGGTCCTGAGGTACATGATTTCTCTGCCGTTCACTACAGGAAACTCCATGTCACATCTAATAGATGTACTTATGTTGGCTGGAACAGAAATACTATAAATAGCAAAAGAGTGAAAAGAAAGTAATTCAAACATTATGCAGGATATTGTGATCGTCTTATAATATTTTTTCTTTGGGTGTGTGTGACAAACTGAAGTGTTTTGTTAGATACATGCCGTTGTTAGCGATTGTTGAGCCAAGAAAACCCACAGATACGTAAAAGAAGTATGCCACGTAACATTTGCTAGCAGTAGCATGTAACACATTTCAGATAATATCGCTGGCTTATCCAGCGCCATAACATTCTGTGCTAAAATTGCCATGTTGTCTTATGTAATATATCTAATGTACTTGCCTATATTACAGATGTAATTTTAACTTTAACTTTGAATACCTCTCTATAATTCTTATATTATGTTAATATTTGGTTACTAAATAACGTAAATAATTGTATTTAAATCTAATATGGCTATTAACATTTTATCTATATAATTTTTGTTTGGAAACCACCTAGTATCGATTGTAAGTGCAGACAGACGGTTAGCTAGGAGATTTTTTGTTGTGAGTGCTGTGGAGTATTATGTGGTAGGAACGTTTTGGAAAAAAAGTTCTGTAATGGACACGGGTAAGACTAGCTATGCTACATCGCGAGCCTAGAAAGGCTCGATTTTATACCCACGACCAGGATAGTTCGAGATTCATAGGTCTATCCTTGTGATGGAAGACTGGGACGAGCGGACGACGAGGATCTTAAGTGCTGCAGTAGAAGATTGTTCACGGTACTGTGACTTCTTTCTACAGCGACAGAGTCAGTCTGCACATCAGTACAAGAACGAAAGGATGTAGTTTTGGAGAGACAATTTATACGATATCTGTACTAAAGCACGACTCTCTCGCATGGTTCTCGGTACATTTGCCGGAGCTAGTTAGTTGGTAATTCCTCTATTTTGATTCTTAAATCCAGGACAATTTATGGTTTCCTTTTGAGCGTTAATATTCTTTAACCTTGTCGACAGCCACAAACTATTAATTTTCATTTTCTCTTGTATTACAGTATTATTTTTATTTATTAGCATTATCTCACGTAAATGTTTTGAGCAATTTCTTTCCTTTTCTGTAAACAAATCCACTATTAAATTTTCCCTGATATTCTGTGATTGACTTAGGTAATGGATGTTATACTTAATGTAATATCTTTCTCTGCATGCATTGGTAAATGTTAATTAAAGTTTGAGCAAGCTAGCCTTGGTTGAGTCTAATAGAGAAAGCAAAACATGATAACGATTTATACAAAATAAGTATCACACTTATAACGTCAGATTTTCTGTTTTAAAATTTTATTAGATCGGTCTAGTTGCTACGGAATATAAAATTAAAATTAGAACGGTATTTCTTAAGCGAAAGTTCTCTGTTTTTACACAAATCATAAACAATAATTTTGAACCACATGTATATGTCTTTGTTTATATGAATACATTAAAAAATGCATACTAAAGCAAAATACGAAATATTTGCTTAATTCTCAGTTTTGTTACTTTACGAGTCAGTTAATGAAGGTGGTATAAAAACACCACGCGCACCGTGATTAATATGTATAGGATTAAACGATATAACAGAAAACTAAGTCTTCTCCCACTCCCAGTTCAGATATTAATTCACACAAAAAAAATCTGAATAATTTTCCAAACTTTCAGAAATGTTTAATGTCTGATATTTTCTCAGGGAATCTTCGTATTCTGTCAGAAGTTCTATAGCTTGGTAGAAGACTACCGCGGACACTGTGGAGTCGAGAATATTATGTTGGTTTCTGTGAAGAGTAATTTCATTACCACATTTCATATTCTCTTACAGGCCTAACTGAAGACACTACAAGAGTGTATGGAAGATCTTAACTAAAGTATATTCTTTCTCGACAAAAGTGTATGTCGGTTCGAGGAACGAGAGCAGCACTAAAGAATGTTTTCTTTTGGCGCTTGTGATTGGACAGGAGTTTGCACAAAGAAAAACTATAGCGATAAGAAGTAGAATTAAGAAGCAAATAGTAGACGTGCAAATTTAAGACGCTCAATAGCGAGGTAACTACCCAAGTGTGGTCAGTAATGTAACGCATTGAACTCTGCGTTATAACTAACTCAATACTCTAAAGTCATGGATATAATTTTGAAGATAAATGATAATTACAGGATGTGTAACTAATACTTAACTAGTATTTACCCTTTTAAAACATCAAGTGCGTTGCAAAATACACTTCTTACCTCGAAAATACGCAGTCAGGATACACAAGTTACGAGAACTGAGGTGACAAACCAACTTTTCATATGGCAATCATTAGAATAAATAAATATATAACATATAAACGGAAAAACTGGTCGTTAAACAGTTTATTAGTTTTGCTGGATATAGTGTTTACTGTTTTGGTAGAATTTTTCAAGACAAAGCTATATGGTTTTAGCTAACTACTTAATAAAATTATTTTTTTAATTAACTAACTAACCAGTCGAATAATCTTGTCTGGAAAAATTCAGGCTAAACTCTGAAGAGAATTTTCAACAAAAATCTAAGACGGTTTTTAGGACAAATACTTTTCTTTACATTCGAAATATAGTTAATGAAAAAACATTAGAAATAATGGGTCATAGTCTAAAACACGATATCAGTTGCAGGGTGAATTCAAAATGATTTAAAGGGACGATCATATGTTCTGTTATTATTAAAACTTAAGATTCTCACTTCTGAATTTAAGAAATAAACAGTATCCATTCAGTTCCATACGCTTAGAATCAAACCAACGTGACGGAACATTTTTCAATTTCCACTGTTGAAGTCGCTGCATTTTGGAACCCTGGTGCGTGCAGCAATTGGAAGTTACATGTTAAATTACAATATATATGACTCAGGTGCCGTTAATGACGTCACTTTCAAACATATGATTTTTTTATGCATTTATAGAAGGAAAATATCACCACAGGAATAGAAACATGCGGGAAATATGTTACAATAGGTGCTTTCGAGTGTTTAGGACATAAGATACTTATTCGCTCACAGTTTTGAGGGTACTAACATGTAGCCCAAACCAATGTGAACAAACAGGTCAGTGATGACAAATGTACGTTCGATAGGCACTGAGTCAAAACTAATTTTATTTAAAATTTAAATATCGAGCTTATATTCCACCAGGGCTTTGGTGTAGGCAGTGACCTAGACGATTTAAGATTTTTTTTAAATTTGTGTAACCACCTTGAGAATATGTTGGGTAGTTTTTGTCACATCGGTGCAAAAAAAAATTTTTTAACGAAATGCTTTGAAAATAAATTAAGACTAAGAGTGGTTATATGTTAAATAATTCTATGTAGGTGTTTTCCAAAATAATATGCCGTTCGTTAGCAAAATATTATTTTACTTAATTTTGGTTAGTTTTCATAACAAAATTTGTGATATTTTGAGTGCAAAAGTATGTAAATTATGAGGTTCATTGGTACAAATAAATTGGTACAAATTATTATATATTTGGGACAACTCAATGTAGGAACTCTTCGATATGAAGCTTATATTGCTTTTAAAAAATTACTTCAATATCACTGTAAAACTAGCAGACGTTGCCTAAAACGAGGCGGCATTG
Source organism: Medauroidea extradentata (assembly GCA_003012365.1). NCBI lineage: Eukaryota > Metazoa > Arthropoda > Insecta > Phasmatodea > Phasmatidae > Medauroidea > Medauroidea extradentata. Next base: position 55,807 of record PNEQ01082242.1, on the reverse strand, counting down.
TTGCACTTACACAAGCGCAACCGGGCGTCCCCTGAGCCAATCAGCGGGAGTATGAGGATCTTCCCAGTCAGGTCGTAGTCTGCCTCAACACGAATCTCCGGGATGTCCATGCTTAGCTCGAAGATCTTGTTCTTCAGGTCGAACCTGCATCATTACATGTCACACTTCATTTCTGAGCAGTCCATTTTCAAACAAACCGTCTGAATAACCCAACATTATAACATGCGTGAAAACTCTTCAAGGTCACGGCTCTTGTTTTCTATGCAAAACAAATTGTGTTGTAGACATTATTGCGGACAAGGGCTCCTTTGAAACACGCGATCTTTAGCGGATAAAATTTTCATCGCATTCGTACGGTTTCGGAACAACGAAACTTTGTTAGTTCCATGTTAGAAGTTAAGGCTAGTACGGTCATAACTTGAACTAACTCATGTTTTTGACGCCTTTAGAAATGGATTGCTTATCTGGCACCAGATTACATTCTTGAACAATTTCGTTAATCCGTTAACAGTCCTACGAAATTATTTTACTTGAATACCGTCTGCAATATAAGCGTACGGAAAAAAATATACCGAAAATTAGTCTCCTAGCAAATTGCTGCAATTAAAAACGTTAAAACTAGAAGTTGATGGTTCTATATGTCATGCTACATATAATGACTTTTTGCCTAATTTAAAATTTTTTGTGGTATTTATGCTATTGTAAAAGTTGTTACCATAATACATTCTCAAAAAAATCATGTGAAGTCCGTAATTTACTTTATGGAATGTTCGTAACTGTACAGCATTTCTGAATACTTTATTTACCAGAATCTTCCACAAATTATCGGATACATTTTTTTAGCACTATACACGATTGGCTATTACGAACTGAAATTCAGTATTAAAAAAATGAACTTGCATGATTCAAAACACTCTATGAGTTAACATGACGGCGAGCTGACCAGCTGGCTGAGACAACAAATCAGAAACGTTAGACTACATTGATTAGAGGAATCAGCCATTGTCTTTCTCTCTTTGATATCAAATATATGTGAAATACACTTCTGGCAACTAAGGATACCAGGCACTGAAGAAGACGATGCTGAAAACTATGCTCAGAAACTTTGTTACATCATCCCATCTATGCGTTGCAGTATAACATTTCGTTTTAATTTATTTTACAGTGATCAGAGCCATTTTCTCCTGACAGTTGTATATTTTCTTTACATCTTTTCCGGTGCTTATAAATACTGACATTGTTCGGGTTTTGTCTAAAATTTTTCTTAATATTATTGAGCACATTTGTTGGCAAAAGAAAACATTTCATAGTGCATTTTTACAGTTTTATTGATTTTTTTATACTAGCAGGAAGTAAGTCAGCACAGGTTGGGTACACTTTGCAAAAACACACCGTATACTTTTTTCGTGTAAAATTAAAAAAAAAAAAGAAAAATAACTTTTCTACTTAATCTCATATGCGACCTTTAATAATTAGATTTCAATGTTTCCGAATCATGCCGCAGTCACTTATTAGAAATGATTACATTTTAAGAAACAAATATATTATTGCGACACAACATTGACGTTGAAAGAGGTAACGACAGCCAAACTCGTTCGCACCAACTACACAGGATTGAGGTGTGACCAATAGTCACAGTGCTGCTAACTGTACGTTAATTAAACAGCAGTACGAATCTTGAATTAAATAGGTCAGTCAAACAAAATAACGTAACACCTCAAAAATATCAGTTAAGCTCATTGTTCTGCAAAAGTAAAAAAAAAAAAAAACTCAATTTCAAAACGGCAGCCACAGCACTATTTCACATAATATCAGTAGTGTAGCGTGGCTGTGCTCCAAGGCGTGTGGTATTAGCAGCGACTATACGCTTTGAGCAGTTGTGTTGTTGCAGAGACCAAGGTCTTGTACGCTACTGGCTGTGGAGTGTTCCTGACCATACAAGTCAAATGGTTCCTCAGACAACTCAGTGTTAGTCATTGCTGGGCACCGCACACCTCGGAACACTCCACGCGACGCCACTGCATAATAAATTCACCAATCAGGCATCAACTTGTTCCTGTAAGACAGTAAGGTCAAACAGTCAAACAAAAGACAGTACTCGCAACAAACGGACTGCCATTTTGCTTCTGTAGGTCCTTTAGTTTTATGAACACAGTGTGAGTGACCACCAAGTAGAAACACGGCACTCGGTATGTCTGGGAAAATGGACACTGGTGATAGTGTCGAGGTTTATTGGTAAGAAGACGCACAGCTCAGACAGTCAATTTGCTAAGGAAGCACACGGCTTATACCGTTATTCTTTACAAACTTGCTACTGTCATCGGACTCTTGTGCCTCAATAGAGAATACCAAACTTACCCAGAACCCTCACATTAACTGTACGAGTAAGATATTTGGCTAAAGAAAATATTGGTACACAAGGAATTTGAATAAGGAACACCGTACGAAAGTGTGGTCTCACTATTTTTTTTTTTTTGTGTTTTACATTGAGTGTTGAGGATGTAAAATTATAACGATTGACTAGTAAAGATTTCAAAAAGTATTCATTAATATTTCACGAAATTTATTTGCATTTACAGTTACTGGAAACGAAAACCACTTGTCGATGTTTACATTCAGCAGTTCAACGTCCCAGCCTCTAGTGAAAACGTTCAAGGTAGGACCATGATCTGAGTTAGTATTTCAGGAACTCTTGAAACACCAAATTGTTTTTTCTTAAAAATGGTACTTCGTATTTGTTTTGGGTTTTAAATTCAACAAATACAGTATTTTATTCTTGGAATATTACACGAAGGATTTCAACGTTTGAAGTGCAGTAAGAAAATTGAATACACTTTCTATTGAGAGTTTTTTAAAATGACCAATTTTGAATTTATAAATTCTTCATGAAATGGCAGTAAGTCCCTACAGCGATGCAGTTTCACTGGATACTAAAAACATAATCAGGTATGCAACATTTTTTAATCCAAATAAAACAATATACATGCAAGTTTTGGAACGATGTGATAGTTATAATATTTAAATTAAATGTGTACAAGTTACGAACATTTCTTAACGCCGAAAAAAAAATTATTTTCAGAGTTTTAGACTTACCTGTGTCCAGTGGACCGCTTAGTAGCTGGCTAATTTGCTGTGTATTGCAGACTACTAACAATGATTATTATTTCTCCATCAGATCTCCATTAAATTAAAAGTTAATTTATAAAAACATTTCAGTATGATTTTGTCATTTGCGTTCTAAAATTTTGCAGATAGAAAAATTTACGAAAACAATTATTATTATTAGCTTATAGTAATTGATAAGTTATGGCCCTAACGCTTTGAAGAAAAAAAGTACCGTAAAGTGTATATTATATACATTGCATCAGCATAATTAACTTTGTACCACCGAAAATATTAGTTCGTAGGCCATTTGGTGGGCGGAAACAGGATAGTGGCTGGGTATTAAAACTCAAATTCAATACTCAAAAGTAATAATCACTAATTATTCACATACTAGTATATACGAAAACAGTTGGTGAATGAACTTCCCATGTTGGTACAAAGTATACCTTTTTCAGCGTTGGTTGGCCCTTCGGTATAAAACGATTGAATACCAATGGCTTAAATTAAGAGTTACAGCTAGGGACTGGAAAATTTCGCGAATTCAAATACCTGCAGGCTAGAATCCATTGTACTATGCTTACTCAAGCCCCGACTATTTGTCCACTAGCTGCTACTTAGTGGAACAGCAGCCAATGAACGAATATACGGGCCTTGAGTACGCATAGTACAATGGATTCTAGCCTACAGATAATTGAAATCGCGAAATTTTCCAGTCCTTAGTTACAGCATATTTTTCTCTCGTGAATATTATGCAGTTACGAGTACAGTAAGGTTAATTATAATACAGGTTAGGAGGTACAACGATATAAGTTTGGCAAGCGACAATGCCTTCAGTTTGTTTTATTGATATTAGTAAAGGGTCAAATGCATACCTGCGCTTGTGGAAAAATCTTCTCTCTTTGGCAAAGTTTGGTTTAGCATTTGAAGGTCTCTCCATAATCACCCGGTATACGTTTGATCCCTTGCAGACACAGTACAACTAGTGTCGTAAATTTTCCCTTGTCAAACTCGTGCGTAGTAAAATAAATTACATCCCTAACCTCCTGTGCCTGCTAGCATGTTGTAGAATCAGCCGTAGAAGGAATGTACACTGGACTTTTCTCACTGACGTGTAGGTGCATGTAAATAGTAGGGGAATAAATATTACGTGATATCAATGACCTGCATTATAATCCACTACCGTGTGGTATTCTAGATCCAACCTTGACACTGTAATGAGCAGACAATGCACGGATAGACTGGTTTGAATATGCGTATTATAAAATGCAGGACATTGAACTTGAGAACTTATCTCCTAGTAGCTAGACGGCGGACCTCACCTGGCGAACGTTGTTGTGGCGTTGCTAGGACCATGCGCGAGGATGTCCTTGAAGCTTCCAGAGACGGTGATGGCTCCGTGGCCCTTGGTCAGTCCCAGCTGCTGGATGTACAGCGGCTCGAATGGTTGTAAGCCAATCTCAGGTATCCCTGCAATACCACGTCGATACTTTGTCTCAACACTTATGTTGTTGAAACACAGGCCGTTAAGACACACATCTGGCCATTTCTCCAGCTCAGATACTGGCAGGATTCAATAGCTCTGCTTCAGGGAAATTTAAGCCATGCAATTTCTAGACTGTCAATGATAAGCCATACATACATCATGTCCAGAAACAAATTCATAATAAGCTCATTACGCGATTCCTGGAGATGAATATGTTAGTGGCAAAATTATGTACGGCGACATTTTCCATTCACAATGTGGCAACGTAGTGCTGTGGTTAGTCCCCTCTTGCACTTCACACACACACATATTACTTGTCTTACTACTACTATTCTGACCTGCATATTATGGGCGCATGTTAAAATCCCCGGGTGTCCAAACATGATTCTACGTTTACTCGACGTAACATACATAAAATAATACCTGGATGTAGAGAGCAAGAGGGGACTTCTCCGTGCAGTGTTGCCACATAATGAATGGAAAAATGTCGTACAACATTTTCGTCTTCAATTTAGCCCCATGATTCGCGTGGTGTGCTTTTATTATGGTTGTTTCTGGACATCCCGTGTAACAAATATCGTATAAGGATGGTACCCGGTACCAGAGGAAGAGAGTATCACACACCGGATGCAGTCTTGCAACTGTGTACTCGGAAGTATGTACTTGCCTCAGAGGATGACATGAAATGTTTCCCTACAATGGAGAGGTACCGGAATGAGAAAAGCGGGAGTATCTATCCCAGGAAGAACCCGCCGACCAGTGGCAGCGTCCGGCAAGATTTCCACACGCGAAAATCCGAGGACCGACCCTATCGGGAATTGAGACCGGATCGCCTTGTTGGGAGGCGAGGGCTCTAGCCACTGCGTCACCCACGGATCTCCCCCCCCCCCCCCAGCAAAGTAAAATGAAGGAATAGAGAAAATATTCAGAGCTTAACAAGGTTTTGAGGTCTGGTGAACACTGATGTGGAGCAGCGCCGGAATGAAGGGTTAAGGAAAACGGTGGGAGACGCCCAAGAAAACTCTCTGCTCAAAAATGGATGTTTGTTGCCAATTTTATTTTTTTTATTTTTAACAAGACGTCTTAAATTGCTCACAGAAATAACCTGTAAATGAGGAGTCCATATGAAATCGGTTACTTCGCAAGGAATCACTTTTTTAACGGGATCATATGGAATGATACAATATACAGGAAACGCTGAAGAAATAAACTATTCCCAGCGGTGAGAAACCATTTCAGCATAAGTCTGGAGTGATTTCGGATTTCAAAATCACTTAAGAAAGTGCGATCAATTATATATAGCTGTAGTAGGTTCAAGCGGAGTTCTTCAGCACTTATTTCAGCTGAGAATGATGCAGCGACGGAGTAACATGCTAGGGGAAACAGGAGTACCCGAAGAAAACCAGCAATGTTTTCAACATACAAGGATCATGAGCTTCTCCACCGGTAATCGAACCCGGATCACTAAGTGTTAGGCGAGTGGTATAATCGCGAAAACCACCGTAACGAAGGAAACGTCAATAATTTTAATCTTGTTTGGCTAAAATGAAAAATAATTTAGTTCGGTTTCTGCTAAGTAATATTGATTATACATACATTTCGTGCATGTTTCGTGACTAGTTAACATTATAATTGTGGATGTTTTAAGTACGAACTTCGTGATTGTTTAGCTTACAGTAGTGTTTAACTTACAGCTGTGGTAGATGTAAAATTTTGAACACCGCGCAGGTTCCAAGGACTAACGCATGTCGATGCCGTGTACATCTGCAACCGGTGCAACACTGACGTACCGATAGTTGCTTATCAACTGGCGCAGCGCGGGGAATTCCTGTAATCATTAGCCTGTATTTTCAGCACATTGCAGACACGGTTGGCGCAGTTACTAGCACACTTACTTCTCGCCAAGGTGATATGGGTTCTTTCCTGTAGGAGTCTGTCCACGGACTTTCACATGTGGGAATCGTGCCGGATGATGTCTCCGGTCTACGGGTTTTCTCGGGGATCTGCCGTTTCCAAGAACCCTCATTCCAGCGCTTCTCCTTTTAGGGCCTCGTTCCACGCCATACCTAAGGGTAAGCAGATGCCTACTGGCACCCAATGAAAATTCTGCATTCGGGGTTCGATGCCCTGGCCCTTGGGTACCATTCTAATAAGATATTTGTTTCCCACGAGAGTTTTTTAAAGCCATGCTTTGATATTATCCCGTTTACCGTCGTAGTATGTCACCGTTTGTCAGCGTGTTTCCTCGGACGTCTCCCAATTTTCTTGCTTTTTCATTACATTGCTGTTCTACATTCATCTCAGTTCACTTCGTATATTTCTCGGGCTGACTGGGGAGACAGGCGATTCTCTCGCACATAGCAACCAATTCTACATTCACGTCGACCTGAAGTGTGTCGCGTAGTATAGATTTTCATAAAATTTTCACCGTTCTTTGAGTTTCTTCCGGGGAAATTAAGATGCTCAAATTTTTAGCTGATAATAAATGATAAACTGAACCGAGTTTATGTGCGTATATCATTGCGAGTGTATGGCATACGTCCGTAAAACGGAGCTGTTGATACTACTAACCCATTGCTGGGCGTGTTAATGCTTCACATTGTTGCAAGATCACAGAAATACTTACCCGCGGCAAGCGCTGGGAACATGTGCTGGAACAGCTTTCGGACGCATTCGTCTATCTCCGGATCATTTCTGTGGCACGTGAGCAGCCAATCAGCTAGAACACAACACACAGCCTTAAAATACATGTCGCCAATAAGAACTGAAAGACACAGTAAAGGTTACGCTGTGCAACAATTTTCTTAAATTCGAAACAAGCATATGCATTAGAATTCAAGGATTTAAAGCGAGCAGCAATTCCTGCTATACAAATGCCTGAATTAATTTAACATAAATATTAGAACAATTAGTTTTTCTGCTCATATTAAGTACAGCAGAAAAATATAAAGAGATTGATACAGTAATACGTTTCAAAAGAAGTACATATAAATAACTTATAGGAAAAAGTTTTGATACAGTCAATCATTTATTGACGAAACAAGAATTTTCTTGGTTCAACGAAAAATTCGTTTGTGCGAACAATTTATGAATCGCATCATAAATTGGTTTTGTGCTTCTAAAAATCTATATATTTACTTACACTAAATAATTTTGCTATAAGAACAGAATCGGTTAGGCTACGAAATGTTTGTGTTATTAAAATTGTACACGCTTGGTTGACTACGTGCAAGCATTCATACGATCACCGAAAATTTCTCTCTGTTAAGTGTTCATCAGTACGGGCTACGATGAAAGAACCCAATGCGTTATTCTACAAATGCGACTAAAGCTGTTGTTTGTCTGAGATTCACAGCATTGATGTAGCGCTAAGGGTGCTGCTGTACGGAGTATGAAAATCAGTATAATCTCTACGCGCATACTCCTTAACAGGGTTGCAGTGAATTTTATTATTTTATTTTTCCTGCAAAACTTTAAACGTTGACTTTTCATTCTATTTTTGGTGAGAACTTTAAGTTTAACGTATATTTCTATTTTTTTTTTTTTTTAACGTGGTTGGTATGTTTCCTCTAACTACAGTTTAAAGAAAACATTTTAGCCATTTTAAGAGGCCCTGTTATCGTGTCTCTAATAAGAGCTTTCAATTATAAGCGTATAGATACATAGTTTGAAGTGTGTGTTCATTTCGTAAATACACTGATGTAATGCATATTAAGTAGTTACGTCATACAAGAATAATTGCAACTCAATGCAACACATTTAAAGCACAGGTCAGAAGGACGTTCAGAAAGGAAGTTACCCACGAGCATTAAATAAGGAGGTAAACAGAGATACAGGCACATTAAACGCACAGCACAAACCACTGGAAGCTGTGAGTGTAACATTTGTAAAATGCTCCCACTTAGAATGCAGGCTACCACTAAAAATATTTTTTTTTTAAAATACGATGCTCTAAATTCCAAATTGCGTAACACGTTTCTTTCTTGAGTTATCCTTGATATTGTTACGTTTGATTTTTATGAGGTCCTAATTTTTTATACAAATTTCCGGTCATTTCGAAATTTCATAATTTTGTTGGATTTATATTTCGTGTTTTGGCATGGGCCTGGTGGATTGCTACTGGTCGTGGATATTTAACCGAAAACCCGAGCGGTTATGTTTCCACATGTCGGGGGCACTGCACTGGGGTCATCGCCTCGCGCGAAATGCGGGCTAAGCAGGGCATGAGCTTTATAAGGGGGTCTGCCCTCCCCCTGGGGTCGTTGTCATCGGTCAGAGGCAGCGGGAAGGTGCCCGCTGAAATAGAGCGTGAAGACAGGCTATCGGAACATGTAAGTTACTTTATTTATTTTTAATTTGGTAATACTTCCTACCTGGAGGCTGTTAGGAGTGATGATAAAGAGACGTACGTAAACGAAATAATTGCACTGTAGTTGTGAACAGTCCAGACGTCTGGAAAGCAAATCTAAAGATTTGGTAGATTTTAAACTTTGTTGGGTGAGTCAGTTTAACAACTGTAACTGTATTTGTGTCGCAGAAATAGAAATATAGCAAAAATGATAAGTCGTATGTAGTTTTTTGTTATCTTGCTTGTCAATTCAAGTCAAAATTTTGTAAACGTTTCTTTAATTTTTGTTTTTGTATTAAATTCTTAAAATGAATTCTTTAACTTATAATTTTATTGTTGATAGCTAACCTATACTAGGTTGTGTACCTCTCGTGAGTACTCTACATCTGGAAGCTAAGCCCGCCCCTAGTTACCCCCGTAACAACATATTTACGCTCTTATCTTTTTAACTATACCTAATCCCATATGATATTTAAAACATTTATTTTACATTCAGCCGTCGACAAAATGAGGATAGAAACAATTTTTTTCGTATTCTCACCAATACCTCATTCAATCAAAGAATTTTGTCATTGTTCGCATTAACAGCAAAGGCTTGTATACTTAAACTAGTCAGTTTTTGAAAAATATTTATGCTGTTAAATTCAACTCCAAAGAACGCGGGAAGATTTATAAATTAGCTTTGAGTTTTATGTTGTCTGTGTTACTTTAATTTCATATACGTAATTCAATTTACAAACGTTTAGCTTTAACCGGGATGAAAAATGGCTGCCGAATGTAATTTACTGCAGGTCTTTCGGGATAAATTGAGCACTAAAATTTTAACCTTTGAAACAAATGACTATGTATCACTGCATATAATTCAACATTAACCATAGTTATAGTCCCTATATTGCTTGTATGGTTGGCAGCGAAATTACTCAGTACAGTTTCGCATACTTTTCCTATTTAAATGCATTAACACTAAAACAAAATGAACCGAAATCGACAAAATTTTATTTTATATAATTAATTTACGTTTTTTATCTAACTGTATCGCTTTATATTGATTGCACAATTTTCCTACACGTGACATGTCCAGAGAGGTTAAACATTTCGCGTCGTTGGCCGTTACGAGCGGTAAGATACGCATTGTCTGAAAACAGAACTTATAGTTCATTCGCCGAGAAGTGAGAGACGCAGTTTGTAAACAAGAGTGCGTGATACTAGTATAAGTGGTAAGGGGTGTACAAGCTACTAACCAGCGCACGCTACTGCAGTGTGACGAGAGTTAAATTGGAGACTGGTCTAGCGAGTGTTCGTATTGTTTTCTGATAGTGTCAAACGTAAGTGAACACTTGTACGCCCAATTAGGGCTCTTACGTACTGCTTATTCACTTATCGATCGTAGATCATGATACATACACCGCATGATCGGTATTGTAATTATATCTAAAACACGTGCAACATAAGTGATGTCAATTACATCTAAACTTCGCATAATGTCTATAAAATGGTCATGTGACGGTTTTGTTAAAAGTATGATGTCAATATTGTAATGTGGAATGAATGTATTTAAAACACTATTTTACGGGTTCCATAACACTGTCGGTTACAGAACACAGATGGTTTGATAATAACGAGGGCTTTGATAATGTTAATCAACATCCACTGCTTGATATTATATATTTATACTTCGATGTGGAATATAGAGATTTAATATTAATTCCCTGTATACCTTTATTGTTAAATAATCATTGCGTTGCTTTATTCTTTTTTGTTTGTCGTTTCACGTGTTGTTGTTAACGTTCATGAATAGTTACAAAGTGTGTGTCAATATTAGTGTCGATTATTTTATATTTCTTCCATAGCACATTGGTATGACATTGTCGTCTACCTGAGAAATAGGATTTTATACCATCTGCATTGTCTATCGTGCTACACGATGTCGCTGTTCAAAGATATTTCTCGGGGTTGTTCATACCTATCTCATTCACAATCATAGGTTCCCACGACTTTATGTGTCCATACTCGCCTAAATACTACCACTTCGTGCCTGGTATTCTACGCTCAATACTTTTCTGCCATTACACGTGGCGAGCATTCCGGACACCCTTATAACAAGCTGCAATCACGTGAACACTGCGTGTTTTCATTGACAGACCTTACCTTCGATCACGTGCATGTGCTTCGCGCGCTCTCACTTAAACGCGAATAGACAGTAGGTAGGGTTTTTTTAGTGCTCATTTTATCTGGAGCCACCTATAAACATGTTTCAGATGTCTAGTGTGACCGCGGCCTGTCAGTAACCCACTCTGGCTTCCTTCGTAAAAAATAACATTCTCAGCTGGGTAGCGTCTTTGTTCTCATTGGCTGCGAAGGTGGCGTGTCGGATAACAGCAGACAGTCGGAGATGCTCGCGGCAGTCAGTGCCCATCCACACCGGAGAAAGCTCACGTGACGCAACGACTAGGTGCTTTCGCAACGATCTGCCACGACCCACAGCTTCCTGCAAACAACCCCCCCCCCCTTCTCCATTGTATATACACGCAGCGAACACGAGTCCACACAGGGCAGGGAGAGTGCGCTTACGTCGCGCATTGCCACAATCCTTCCGCACTGCGACCACAAAACCAACATGTTCTTCATACACGGCAGGGTAATACGCTCTGCGGTCGCTTCCTATTTCAAGTATCTTCCCCACTCTCCTAGCCAAGCACACAGAAGTCGAGACCCAACATTTGTCTGAACAGATTTATGTAGCAAATTGGAGGAGAAATGAGAGGTTGAAGAGAATATATATTACATTTGCGTACTATTGATACAAAATAGTCTCAGTTTTCCTAACATTAAACTATAATCACAATAAACTAAGATTTTTAGAAAACCAACCACCTCCTAACAAAAATAAAAGTTAAGAAACGGATAAAAAAAGAAAGTAGAAGAGGAGCAAATGCATAGAGTCTCTATAACAAAACAAAGAGCCATTATTGGTACTTTTAAAATTTTATTCGTGTCATTACTTGTCTTTAAGTAAACACATAAATAGGTATAATAAATTAATAGCATTAAATAAGTAACAAAGAGTGGGTTGAATTTTTAAATGCATGGGTTCCTGAAGATATACTCGCAAGGGGGCAGAAAATTTGGCCGAAGGCTCTGAACACAGCCATCATTCCATCAAGGTATTGAAAAATGCTAAAATTTTATTGCAGTCGAAAGAGAATAAACATTACCACGTTGTCAATACGGACCATTCACTTTTCGACCTACTCTGCCTACTCGTTATTGTATACTAATCTAACCTACGACTTCTAACATAACCTATACATACTTGAGTTATAGCCCCCTTCCCCCTCTGCAAGACGTAAGTATTCCGAAGGCGTAACAATTAAATGTGATTTCATACAATTATGAAGAAAATTGTTGTGTATCTGAAATGACGCATTACCAGTCATATTTTTTTCACAACCGTTACCTATTGGTGCTAAGAACATAAAACGGAGATCAAGATAAAAAATATGTTCATTATTTTACATAAACCACTCTTAAAAATGTTTATTAATACATTTATAGAAAATTTTAAACTGTGTAGTTTTGTTTCTAATAATAAATTAATCATAATGGAAACAAAGTAAGTTTTACTTATAATTCCGAAGTGACTACCGTGGACATAAAATGTTGATATATATTACTGTCCTTAATAACGTTTACAATATTTCCCAAAAACAAGCAGAAAATGAGATTATTTATGATAATCTGAAACATTATGATATTCGTGCGCCACGGTAATAGACACTTTAAGCTAAAAAAAACCCGCAATAAAAAACAAACAGACATGGAAAAATTACATAAAATACGTACGAGTTGGTGAAGTGAGATGGTTGACGACCCTTTAACAACGAGCTCTTAAGAGTGCGTGGTATGTAATTCAACGTTAAAAGCATCAAGAATTGTAAGTTTCTCGAAGCCAATTTGCAACAATAAAAAAAAACAGCAATCCTAGAAAATAGTTGTTGCCAAATTTCTGAGAGAAAATTTTTTCTTGAGTAACGTATATCTGACGAACAATCTATGACGCTGAAATCACGTACATTTAATTTCGGCGCAAAATATCACGCTTAATAAATGCATCATTCTGGGTGAATTTTTGCTCATAAAGTTGGCAAATATAATTGTCAAGGGTTGTTGTTTTGTAGTTTTTGTATATTGACTTTCAAAAACGTGTAGATCTCAATCGAAGAGTTCAGAGCTTATTGATCTATCATGCCCTCTTAAGAGCCGAAGGTATTGTTGCTTTTTGCTTCCGTTAGTGTCTAAGTTTTTTATTTAAAATATTTTATTTCCTTAATTTACGACAGTTGCCACAACAACAAACTAACCATTACTTAGCGATGTGGCGCAGTGCTAAAAAAAATGACTCTCATTCGGGAGGACTTGGGTTCAACTTCCGGTCCGACAATTCTGATTTTGGCTTTCTTTGAATCACTTCACAAGTGAATGCTGGCCATGCCCTGTTCCTGATCGCATACCTAACCAGTTTCGTCTCTGACTATCCCGCTGGCAACAAGATTTTTATTGTATCGTCTTTTAGCATTTTTTTTGCGCTGCAGGGACCAGGGAATTCGCAGGATCTAATGTCGACCTTCGCTTCCTAACTAATTCTCTCACTATCCCTAAGTGCAAGTCGCTCGACTGACATGTAGTGTCCACCTGTCTCTCTGTGTATGACCACTTTAAGGGAAGTGTTAGACAATTAAATTGCTTTTCAGTTTTTTATCCATAACATTTATTCAAAAAGTATTATGAAAATTTTCTCTTCGACAAAGCATAGGATATATTCTAGGTAAACTGCTTGATATAGGCGGTTCGGAATAAAGTGAGCACTCGAAAAAGCCCTGCTACAGATCCATTTCCAGCCAATTCGTATCTTTCCGCGCGTAACGGCTAACGACGGGAAAAGTCTAACCTCCTGGGACACGTCACTTTATGTTTGCGTGTGTAAAATAAATTGTTCAGTCGATATGTACCTGTATAGTTTGACAAAAAATAAGTTAATTAATAATATAAAATACAATTATATCGCTGTCGGTTGAATTTGTTTCAGCATTGTTGTATTTAAATACGAATAAACACGGAACTATATTGTGTTATTCCGTTGCCAATCGCACAAGCAGTAAGGTGACTATAGTTAATTTTAAAATTATATGCAGTAACGGCTAGCGATATTTTTCAAAGGTTAAATTTCTAGTGTTCACTTTACTCCGAACGGCCTATATAAATAATAATGGAATCTTCCGTCAATTCGTCATGCAGGATCACTGCAAGGTTATTCTGTATGACATGTTAATGAATAATTCCATTATTATTTTTGTATAGCAGTATACCAAGAATATATCCTATGCTTTGTCGAAGAGAAAATTTTTGTAATACAATTTCATTAATGTTATGGATAAAAAACTGAAAATACAATAAAATTGTCTAACAATCCCCCTTAAGGTAGCCGCTTAGATGAACGTATTATGAGCATTTGTCTTCTCGCCGAAAATACGCCTCGTGCACGCCTATGACGTTTTAAAGATTGTGTGCCAAGATTTTCGTACTTAAAATATACCACAAAAACACCCATTGTTGGCCATTTTCAGCGACGTAAAAATAAATTATATATAACTTACATGAAGGACCTGAAACGGGTATACATGTGTGTCAAGTTCTTTGAAAGCTATTCCCAAGCAGGCATAACTTACGCAGGCTGAGTATTATTCCGATAATTTTTAATGGCTGAAGCTCTACACACTGCTCGGCAAGACGGCCTCCTTAAGCGGTGATATTGTAATTTTTTTTTGTTTTGATAAACATATTTGAAAATTATGCATGAGTTAAGACAACTCTGAAGATGCGTTACAAACTATTTGCTCTGAATACGCCCATATTTAGCTACTTACACTGCTGCAAACTACATGTCAGAAAAAAAATGCTAATTCTTTGATGGTCATAAATATAATCACTGTTCGTAAACAGACAACACGTAGGCATGTGGAGTGAATCTTGAATGGACATTTTTCTCGACGTCCTATACAACACATGGCAACCTCGCAAGATGACACCCTTAAGTCAAACTTAAACTCACTAAACTCTAGTGGCTAAACCACATTCAATTAATGAAAACGCAATACTTTAGGAACCTTCTTTAACTTAAAGAGTCTTGTGTATCTGGGCATGAATTGTTTTTGTAGAAACCGCTTAACTTATTCTTGCTACGTTTACCTACAAAAATAATATATACTGGCAATTATGCTTCCAAAAAATTCAGCATGCTTGTTAGAAACATGACTGTGAGGTCCCTTAAAATTGATAAAAATTGTTTTTTAGACTTCTATAATTTCAAAAATGCTTCCTGGAGTTGTAAAACGAAAACGAAAAATATGCACTGTTCTTTATTACATATTTGCCAAAAATATTACTATAAGGTAACTTCTTAGTATCCCACAGGAAAAAGACAGCCAGGAAAACCTTGCGTCCAACGCGGAAGTTTGAGCTGATACACAAGACTCTTAAGAGCCCTATACAGCTGGCGAAATAACTGTGTTGCAGCTTATTAAGACCATTTTTTTAAAAATAGACACTACCAAACATGTGTTGGATATATTTATCTATGAAAATAAAACTCATTTAAAACTATGCTCCTCTATTTTTGTTTTCTAGATATCATACTTAGAAATAAGGTTTTGTGGCACTTCAAAAGGTTAAAAACTGCTTTTTCAGACTTCTGTTACGTAACAAATTACAACAGGAAATATAAAACAAAAATAGAGAAGCATGCACTGGACCTTACTACATTCCTTCCGGAAGTAAAATCATAGTTGTCACCACTTTAATTACCATAGGAAAAAGCTAACAACCTAAACATTGCACGCCGTTTTTGTATACCGCACATGAAGTCGACACCGTTGTTAACGAACGAACGAACTGGTCTATACCTTACCGATACACTGTTTCCGTACACAAATCTTAAGCCTGTGGCTGTCATTACCCCCCCCCCCTCCTATTTTATTCAAACTCATATGAGGGACAATTGTGTCGGCTTTTCTAACACATATTATGCACAGTTCATAAAATTCATTTCGGCGTGAGCAATATATAAATTACATTATGCCATTCTAAAGACATACCAGTGAACCTGAACAGAATGTTAATCAGGAAATACAGCAAAACAACCAGCTTCCTTTTTACCTCATTCTTACTCCGTTTTGTAAATTGAGTAGGGTTCTATGTGCACTATCTCCACCAATTTGTAACACACATTAAACCACACTGCAAGAATTACTGCTTGTGTGCGATTTTGTGTCGCGTAGCTCGACTTTAGTGTTTCACTAGTGAGTGCAAATCGACGAACGCTTAACATATGACCTATCCTTAGTTTTACTTATCTTCACTGTTCAGAGGGTAAATTTTTTTTTTGTCTTAAAATGAACCTAAGATGTCCATTTCACCACTTGCAGTATAAATGGTCTCTTACAGTGTAACCGACATTACAAAATTTATGCAATAAGAAGAATCTGTAGGCTACTTATATTTATTTTCTTATTATTGCTATCATTTTACACTCCTGGTCTTTCGGGACCTTGGGCGATTCTTTGCATTTTAATATTTTTCTTCATTTTTGTACAATTGTAATATTTAAAAAACGTAATTTAAATATTTTTTCACAATTTTCTGATGTACAAGTTTATACTTTATAGTATAATGGTATTTTTTATTTCGTCTTCTTTACTATAGCATACAACATCACTAAAATAAAAATTTCCTTTAGTTTCACGAAACAGTATGTGGCGGCAGTTTCGCCTTGCGAGGTGATGTAGTGTACAGATGCTATGCGGGCATCTGTGGCGTGGCGCTGCGGTCAGGGCGTGCGGCGAGTTGTGTAACTAACGAGGTCGCAGAGAGTGAAGTTGTCAAAAGGTTGGATAACCGTAGAAAGTTGGAGCGCTGTGCCGGGCGGGGCCTACCACAATTCTGATTCCTGTCCTCACTTGATATCTGTGAGCTTCAAGTAAGCTTCAGACTGTACATTATCTCTCTCTCTTCTATTCTCTCTCTCTCTTCTATATCCCTTTGCACTTCCTTCTGACGCAACTACCGGTGCCCCCTGAACTCGCCGAGTGGTGAAGTGTGTCATTACACTTGTCCTAAGTGTTGAACTCTGAGCGGAACTGGTCTGGACGCTGGCTTACAAGTGCCGACATAACAAACCAGCTTCCTCGACTACCTATTTTAGTTACGTAGCATTCATGCTGGAATCACAATAGCGCGACGGATGCTACGCGAAGGACTCGATGCTACACTAACATTTCTTGTTATTGTAGTTTGGCTGCCACGTGACAAATATTAATACTACTTATAAATAGTTGCTTGCACGCTACATACTAACCTCTCGTACGACAGTCTTTCGAGTTAACATTACGATTATTATTTTCATTTATTCACAATAAAGTTTTTACATTTCCGCGCGTGTAGATTAAATTCACAAATACACGTCTGTTTGAAAAAAAGTTTTGATTTGCTTGTAATAACAAACGAAAATCTCTCGTGAAATAAATAAATGTACTTAACTACCAACTCACAAGTTTCACCAACGTTTAGGTACAAATTATTGTTATTATTATTATTATTATTTTTTTTTTTTTTTAGCTTTGCAGCGTCCGCGAGGCGAAGAAATACAAATACTTTCTGTTCGAAATTCACGTCGCGTCAGCCATGTTTGTCGCGTTGTCACAGAAGCCTCGTCGCTGATTATCTGACAATCTTTTTTATTCGCGACGCGCCTGTCGAGCTATTGTGATTGCAGTATCACATGCATGAACATAAGCTGGAAGAATTTGGAGTGACTTGACCACCCCTCGTAAACTATTAGCTCCCTCTAAAATATGTGACATTTTATTGTCATGTTAAGAGCACTGGAGAGAGAGAGAGAGAGAGAGAGAGAGAAATAGAGAGAAGAAATGGTCTCTAGCCCTTCAGACAACGCATTGTTGCGCATGACTATTGACTCTCTGGCCAAATACACAGGTACATTGTTCCATTCTTGCTTGGCATCCCATTATCGTGTATTGATTCTCCAATCAGAGATAAAAATTTATCATCAAGACAAAACAAAGTCTATCAATTTTTCGAAGTAGAATATAAACCAGTCTGTTTCTATTTTCACTTTAGATTTTGTTACCTCGCTCTCTTACCGCAGTAATAAGTACCGGTAACTTTGAATTGACTCTACTTGGAATTCGTGGCATTATGAGTGAGAGATTTTGATCAGCGCTTAACGTCGAGGTCTTCAGCGCTGGTGAGGTAAGCATGGGGCAGCACCGGAATGAAAGGGCGGGAGAAACTGTAGATCCCCAAGAAAACCCACGACCAATGGTATATTCCAGTATGATTCCCACGTGCATAAATCAGGGAACTGACCCCACCGGGAATCGAACCCGGATCGCCTTGGTGGGAGGCGAACGGTCTGACCATTCGGCCACCGTGGCCCCGCCCCTCATGGCATTGTTTCACTTTAATAGGCCGTGTCACATACGTCAATGGAAGATGCGTTAGTTGAAAATTCTTGGATCCTCACAGCCAACAGGATATATTTATACAATTGTCGTCCTAGACAAAACAGTTCTTGTCAATATTTTGAGCAAAAAAAAAATCCCAAATGACGTTTCTGGTGTACAGCCTCAGGCGATGGAATTTCCAACGTTTGATTCCGTTGCTATAGGAAAATATTTGTTCATAAAGTTGACATAATATTTTAGCTAGGACTTTTCTTATTTTCTAGCAGATCGAGTTCAATAAACTTGGAGGTTTCAACAAACGTTTATTATTTAGATTTAGTTTCTGCCCTACGTGCTTTTAAATTAAGGTAGAAATTATGTTTTGTATTAAGACTAAACGTTTTGTCAACGAGATAATTTGAAACTGAAACAATGTATCGAAAACTCAGAAAAAGGGAAAGATGCAGCCATGGGCTGCAGTAAGTAACTATGACTGCATTTGGTCTGGAGATATCTCGGAATATCACGGGAAACTGAAGTCAAGATGGTCGGACCGGGAATCGAACCTGGGTTTTTCAGAATGCAAGTCCAGTGAATCATTTCACTTTGCAACTATAAATACAACTATGAAGTACCTTCAATGACTACTGACAAGCAGGGGTTAGCTAGATAGCCTGCTGTGATAAACAAATTGTACTCGTAGGAATGGTCTACTCGATATTCGAACCCGGAAAATTTCAAAGACTTTATTCACAGCGAGAGGCTGCCTCGTTGATAGCGGCATCCTACACTTATAAATAGGATATATTAAAGAGAAATTTGATAACTTCAGAAACTAACTATGCGGGTGAAGCTAGTTTGGAAATGCATGGAAGAAACATATGATCTGATTTAATAATCGACGCTCATACAGTACTTCCTGGGAAAGTTTTCTAATTATTAATTTGTTAAGTAAACGTTATTTTACATTACAAAATGCAGTGAAAGAAAGGAAACATGAATGTGTCACAAATACAATTGTGTATGAGGAAGGTACACGAGGTCAGATCATCCCACCTCGAGAGAAGAGTTTTAAATGTATAAGGCCGTGGTTGTCTTAAAAACGATGGCATGAAACGAAGTTCTACGATGGGTGAACGACGGAATGTAAAGGGCGGGGAAATGGGAGTACCCCGAGATAAATCGCCTGCCAACGATAACTCCTGCCCCGTTTATCAGGAGTCTGCCCCACCTGTAATCTCACCCCGGTTTACCTTGGTGGAAGGCGAGTTCTCGAGCCACTGTGTCGGTACAATATGAGTGAGTGATACCAAATAGACAATAATTATATGAGTGTGTGTAATGTGTGTAAATGTGTCTTGTTTTTGTGTGTTCATGTGTGAATGTGTGGAGGAGAGATAGGGGAAGTCACTTTAAAATTGCAATTTCTTAAAATCCAATAAACAAATTTTCTTGATTTCTCATTGTTAGCCGCTGTTCACTTTGTAGGAACTGAATATTGTATGATTTGTTAACTATACAGAGTGTCCCATAAGTCCGATCTCATAGGGCAAATAGAAATTGGTGAAATATGGAATGTTTTAATAGTGTTGTAGTGTGTTGTCGTAAGACAACATCAGCGTGTGTTCACTTCCATGTGCCATTAAAACAGAAAATGCTCAAATTGATGGTCGCAATGTATTTTGCAAATGTGTATGCGATGGTCCAAATTGCTTTGTACACGATGTAACATGGTCGGCGGGATGGAGCGGCATGTAGTAGTAATGTTGTTATTCACAATAACATTTCATTGTACTATAGCACTATTAAAACATTCCATATTTCACCAATTTCTATTTGCCATATGAGACCGGACTTATGGGCCACAATGTACATTTCAAGAAATTAAATTTCAAATCGATTTTTAGGATATAATTTCTTCCACTACGTTCACCTTATAGACATATTGTATAAGCCACCAGCACGAAATATAAATACTCTGTTATTTGTCGGCAAGCAGCTTGAAGTGGGCGGAAACGCAGTGATTTGACGGGGTAACAGACACATAGTATTTACGATATGTATATTCCTGTTGTGCTGCACCTGTGGTTCGCCGAGCCTCACCAGGAATATAAGGGGTGCAAAATTTCCCCACACTTTTTTTTTCCAAACCCCATCCCAACCACCACGTAAAAAGGGAGAAGGGAGTCTCGATACTTTTTTTTTCTTAAATAAACCTTTCAAAATTGCAGTTTGGATCAAAGGTTATTATTACAAAAAGGAAAATTTTACTATGCTGTGTTTACAAATAGGAACCGTCGTTTTTCGAGAAGATGTTTTTGTTACAGTTCGTTTCAGTGCCTTCTTTACATATTTGCGACTCTGATTAAAGACCAGCGATTTGATGTTTTAAACCCTCCTCACCTTGCCTACAGACATGTGGTGACTCAGTAACATTGATATGATTATCACAGTAAAGTAAGAGATGTGTCTGCACAAATATACTCTGCAAATAACAACGAAGAGAAGAGGTTCAGATTCGCACGTGAAGTACTGAAACAAGCTGTCCCGAAATATTTTCGCAGAAATCATGGGTCGCTTTTTATAAGAATGATATTAAATGAGAAGAATTGTAATTCTAAAGGGATTCAATACTATTCCTAGAGAGGATGGTTTATCGCGGGAAAACTTGACTGTTTGCTGGGTTCCGACATACGTTCAGCTTACCAGAAGATTACTGACTTTCACTTTTACGTGGAGCTGTTACCATATTTGACTGAGCCAATAAGAATCCCGATATTGTAATATTTGAGGACTGTTATTGGTCTGCAGACAGCTACGTTGTGTCAGACGTATATCACCCAAATCATACAGGTTGCAAATAGTTATAGTGTTTTCAAGTGTACGTTGACACAAAACATTTTCGCGACATACCATCATCGCGAGTTGTTATATGTCGACGCATTTTATGATTGGAAGAAATACTGTTTTTTTTTCCCTTAAGAGTCCAGCAGTTTTGTTGGTGCAAGCTCAAAGAATGCAGTGTTAAGCGTTAATGCTGTCCTGGGCACTGAGGAATACTCACGTCTACTCTCAAGCAGCACGGATTGGTCGAGGGATGCTGCGGCCAGCAGAGACACGCGGAGCAGCGCCACCAGCAGAGCTGTCTTCGCCGCCATGTGGCCGTCTCTCGTCGCGCTCCACCACCGACTGACGTCGACGTCGCACTTCTGCGCCCCGGTGAAAGCGCACTTTATTTTATTCGAAAGCAAGGAACAGTCGGGGCGTTACGCGTGGAGATGAGGCTTGGTGGAGGGGGGTGGGGTGTCCGAGCTGCAGAGAATCTCCCCTACGACCAGGAAAAGAATAGAAAGGATTCTTTTCTTCCTCCTCGCGAGGAGATAATCCTTCACCTCCAGTCTCCCCCCACCACAGGCAAGTCTTTGTCTCAAGCAACGCGAGCTGTATCCGAAATGTCCAATTCCCTGATCCCCTCTGTCTATCACTCCCCCCTCCAGACACCAACAACTCCGATAGGCTGGCGTAACCGCGGTCTACTGCCGCCCTACTGAAGGCCTTAACGTGGTCGTAACCAAGGCGAGAAAGAAAACTCTAGATGCACGTGGACGGCATGGGGACGGCGTAGTTAGCATGGCAAGAGAATCCGTGGTGACCAAACCTCCTTGCCCAACAGTAGCTGGCGTGTTTCGGTTATCTCCACGTCGCCATCTTGCCCCCGTATCTGGCAGGTCCGCGTGCCGAGACTCGATTCAAGCATTGCGTCGGCCGCTGTGATTAAGGCGGGACATCGCGAGACACGTTTTGACATTACTTATTTTGGTTGTTTAGCAGCGTAATTCTTGAATTACTCTAAACGTTATATAGGAGGCTTTGTGGCCTATAGCATTGTTATTCCGTGTGAATTATTTCAATTTGGTAAGTCAGCTGGTTTTCCTTTAAAAGGAAAAAAAAAAACGTTTATGCAAATTTGGGCTTTGATATGCCGTTATACAAAACTATGATAGGTAACAAATTTTTCGTTACAGTAAACATTGGTCACAGTGTATGTCTATAAAACAAACCATATCTCGTACAAATATAAAAATTACTAAAACAATAAAAATTTTCGATGAATCGCCCCTTTGAATAAAGATCTATATTCTATAGGGACTTCTCGTTTAATTAAGATTATTACTTATTTAATATCATCATAATTATTTTAGAATTTCACTGGTCATTAACTGTAGTTAATCAGTTCCTGAATTTGTTATCTCTAGTTCTGCTTTTTCATACTTATTTAATTCGTCATAGTAACTTTTTTTTTACCAATCATTATCTGTAGTTAATCACACTACGTCTACAAATTGTTAATATCATGCAGTTGTCCTTTTATCTCATAAAAGTAACGTGGAAGCATAGGGTGGAATACCTACAAAGAGTTCACTAGATTATACTATTACAGAGTAGTTTTGAACAATGTGTAAAGTGTAAAGTTGCTGAGAAATAATACGCAATAAATTGTAATTATATGAACATCTACTGGAAGACGCACGGCAGAGTTTCCTACTGAGGCGGGCTCTGGTACTAAGAACATGTCCGCGATATGCCCGACGTGGACCTTGGCGTGCTCGTGCTGTGGAGTCGTGATGGTGAGGAACTTCCTCGTGACAAGCGACGTCGACGTCGACCAGAGAAGAGGAAGAAGTACAGCACAGTACACTCTGGCGAGAGTTTCCTGGTTCGTCACGCGCCACGAGGTTAGCCCCAGTGACGAGTACACACTTAGTACAAACACTTTCACTGCCAAAATGTTTGTTTAAACACGAGCCACTGCCAAGATACTTTGCCGCAAAGAACATCTTTGTTAAATAGTTACAGTAATGAGAACAAATATTGTGTTATTATTAGGATAGTTTATTTCAAATTTTGAGCTGAAGACAACTGTAGTATTTTTAACAAAATAATCGTTTAAAAACAATTATATTTGCTTCAAATAAACTCATTTTATTTGCAATGTAAACTTTTCTGTAAGGCAAGCTTCCTTTACAGCAAACTTGGGCCACGGTGGTTGAGAGGTCATTCATCCTCGCTTCCCACCAATGAGATCCAGGTTTAGTTCCCGGCGGGGTCGGTCCCTGGGTTTTCGCACGTGGAAATTTAACCGTACGATGCCGTTGGTAGGCGAGTTTTCTCGGGGATCTTCCGTTTTCCCCGCCCCCTCTTTACGGCGCTGCTCCGTACTCACGTCATGTCACCCCTCACCATAATTGAAGATCTAGATGTTAAGCGCTGACCAAAATATTTCACTCACTTTACCGCATATTAAATACCTTTGTGGTAAAGTCACTTTGCAGTGGATCATATTCAAACAAAACTTTGGTGTGGCAACAGAAGTGTTTCTACTATGACTTGGAGACGAGCCAGTTGTAGCACTGCTCTTTGTAGGAATTACTTCTGGGTAAGGGGGAGAGGAGGTAAATTCATGCGTGTCACGTAGTGTTTTCAGAATTCGCTCCCGTGGCTTTAACAAAGAAAAACATTTTCTTATGAGAATTTGGTACAAACCTGCGAATTTCGCGTTATTATGAGGCACCCAAAATTTCGAGTTATTATTACACACCCGGAAATTTCGCGTTATTGTTAGACACCCGGAAATTTCGAGTTATTATTAGACACCCGGAAATTTCGAGTTATTATTAGACACCCGGAAATTTCGAGTTATTATTAGACACCCGGAAATTTCGAGTTATTATTA
>PNEQ01082242.1:0-31519 GCA_003012365.1 Medauroidea extradentata | reverse complement strand
ATTATTAGACACCCGGAAATTTCGCGTTGTTATTAGATACACAAAAATTTCGCATTTTTATTAGTCACCCGGAAATTTCGAGTTATTAATAGACACCTGTAAATTTCTACTTATTGTTAGACACCCATAAATTTCGCGTTATTAATAGACAACCGGAAATTTCGAGTTATTATTAGACACCCGTAAATTTCGAGTTATTGTTAGACACCCGGAAATTTCGCGTTATTATTAGACACCCGGAAATATTCGCGTTATTATTAGACACCTGGACATTTCTAGTTATTATTAGACACCCGTAAATTTCGAGTTATTTTTAAACACCGGGAAATTTCGCGTTATTATTAGACACCCGGAAATTTCTCGAATTCTTTTGCGATTACATTAGAATTAAAAATGCTTTACGTGTTCACTTTCAATATTGGGCCTCAGGCAACGAATTTTTTACTAAAGAACTCTGAACCAATAACAGACGTGCATGGAAACACTTGCTGACTCTCGTGCTACCTTTTTTGATGACAACTAGTAATCTCTGGTGAAAAGATTTCTGCAACAATTTGTTTCTGTGCCTCATGTACCCATCTGTAGTTCTGCTTCGTGGTAAGTGGTTGGCTGGTTTTAAATGTCACGTCTCTTAACGTTTCACAGCAAATCACAGACGTGTGGTACTGCAGTAACCGTATTCTGGTTTGTATTGTCAAATGAGAAACGTCTTTCCACAAAGATACGCTGCCAATAACAATGAAGAAAAACTGTAGAGGTGCACGTAAATCATTCAAACAAATTGGTGGGGAAATTTTTGCTGGAAAAAATTTCCGTGGTCGCTAACAAATAGTGACTCACCGGAGCACCAAGCCGTGAATAATTTTCTGAAGACAGAGTGTACACAGGGTCATGGAGTCAAGCAAGCTGTCCGTTGAACCCGCGAGATTTGCGTGTCCTAATTACCTGACAGCAGACTGGATTCAAGGCTACAGTTTGCTCTGGTGTTGACCAGCTGTATGTGTGGCACGCCTGAAGGACTTTAGAACCAATGATACAAGGTCAACTGTACAATTCCCATTATCCTTAAGAGGGCGTGGTACATAATTCAACGCTAAAAGCATTAATCTATAACTGTAGGTTTCTTGAAGCCAAATTGCGAAAGTTAAACAATAGCAATCCTAGACAATAGTTTTAGCTAACGTTCTAAACAAAATTGTTTCCAGTACTGAGGCACAATCTGTGACGCCGAAACATTGTGCATTTAACTGCGGCGCAAGAGATCTTGCCTAACGAGTTAGTAATTCTGGATAAATATTTACTCACAAAGTTGGCAAATACCATTATCTAGGATTGTCATTGAGTGTTTTATCCATATTGGATTCGAAAATAGTGTAGAGATCAATTGATGTTTTCAGCGTTTATTTATCTACCACGCACTCTTAAGATATGCTCTTTAGTTTCTACAGGTTTTGCAATTATTATTAAGCTTAAAGGAGAACAGATACCGAAAATACATTCTGGCAGATTTGTTTATAATAGCTTTTCTGTGATAGCTAATTTTTTCAAAGCAAGAAATTATATAGTTTCAGCAAAAATGTCAATTAACCAGAATTTCGTTAATTATATAATTAGCCAAGGCCATGATATTTGCTGCCTTGAAAAATCAACCAACATGGAGAAGACGATTTTAAACAACACTTACAGAATGATTTTTTGATATCTGCTCTCGTTTAGGCATAAAATACTAATATCACTAAAAAGTAGAAACACGAGAGCATGGCTTTAAAGAGCCCGCGCCACACTTCTCTTCCTGATTCAAGATTTTAGAATGTTTTATCAGTAACGGTTTCAAAGTGTTCTTTCCTTGCTACCGTGTCTTGAACCATCCACATTATATCTGAATCAAAGATTCTAGTAATCGGGGTAAGTGCGAAATATTGTATACATTCGCCATTGAAACAATATATCGGCTCAGAAAACCAAGAGTGAACCAAGGAAATCAGAAGGAAAGAAGAAGTAGAACTGCCTGTAGCCAACAAATGCATAAATAATAAATCTTAAAAAACTCCAAGAGGAATTGTGTCAAATCACAGAAAATATAAATTAGCGAAGAATTAAAGTTCAAAACAAATGAAACCTTTGGTTTTCTGAGACGAAACAGCACTGCAATGTCGTATGTCCGCAATATTTCACTACAAATGTAAATCATAGTTATGCAATTTTTAAAGAGTTTTTTTAATTGCCTATAATAAATATGTCTTGCCATTTAATGAAAACCGTACGACACCTTGCGGAAATAATGTGCAAAAATCTACACACTGCAGTATCTTAAAATATAATCCTCCTTTATAAAGTAACATTTTAAGAAACTATCTTAACCATTTTTCTAATAACTATTTTCTTGCATGAAAAATTATACCTATTTTTAGAAAATGTCGTACATAATTTGCTTTAAAAATTAATAAAGATTTACAGTTACCTTAAAATGAATATTAATAAAAGGGAAAACTTTGACAATTCTATTATTTTTAGGAAATATCCTGCCGCATTCCTGTAACGTAAGACTCTTGAGTTCAAATCAAAATTACAGCATTATTGTGTCAATGATAGTTCACTATAAACGTAATATACTTGTCACATGTTTGCTTACAAAATTGGCAAAAGACGGTTTTATAGGGTGGCTCATTTTTCTTTGGTTTTTTCATAACTTTCAGATTTTAGAAAATTTCTACAAACATTTGCAACGTTAACTTATACATCACACCATAATGTTTAACAAGATAATTTTCATAACAGCTCACTTTTCAGTGAATAGTTTTCAAAAGTACTGAAATTCACAGGTTTTAAAGAGTAAGCTTCAAATACAGTTCTTTCCAGTTTTGTTTCACCGTAGGGCCAGTTGCCGTGGTAAAAAAAAAAAAAAAAACTCTACTCCTATTTGAGAGAACAAAAGTCCTAGTCCAACTGTATTGATTTAATTTTATGTGTGGTGTCCCAAAATCTCTCCAGGATAATTTTGTGATGGTTCCTTACACTACACGCAATATTGATATAACAGTATAAGAAGTAGTTAACTCATTCACAATATGGGACTGTAATTCAGGCTGCAAGAAAAGCAAATGCTTAGTGCTGTTACTATTCAAGCCTGGTAAAATCTGTATACATAATTTCACTGCTTCATTCAAATGTCTAGGAACGCTTCCTTTGATGAAATTGTTTTTCATAGTCTACCAATTTCTTTTAACATTCTCATATAACGGTGTTGAAAATTAACAAACTTTTATAATGCTTCCTTCCCTATTCCATTTCTTCTTAGTTTTTTTTTATCCATTTATCTTTATAATAACCTAAATCAACGAGACGTTAAGATGCCTGCCAACAGATTTACTTTGCGCGTCCGAGGCGATAAGGACCACGCAGGAACTCTCACCGCACATCACTCTAGGCTCTAGGCAAGCCACTATGCTGGTGTTCAGCCATCTAGTCGATAGTTCACCTCTGTGAGATAACAAGTAGTGACACCATCATTTAAATACTTAATACTGCATATGAATATGTAACGTACGTGCTTAAAATATTTTTTAGATTCTGCACCAATATGTTTAAGTATACCTAAAAAGAATCTCACTATCACCCATTTTCACTATTTTTGGTAAGAAGAAAATAGTATTTTAAGATAAGTGGAGGACCTAAAATAGGTATAACTTACACACTTCTCGGGTCCTTTAAGTGCCATTTCATAGCAGACATCACTCACGTACACTGAGGGGTTTTAGAATAAATTTCTATCAGCGAAGCTCATCACACAGTTTGGTGGTCTGTACAGGTGGCCGTTTCAAGTCCTACCATATAACTTAAGTGAACAAATATCTTACCTCAGTGATGCATTGCTTTAGCACAATTTCTTCCACAGGAATAAAACGTTTGAAAATTCGGTTCCAAAACAGGTTCCTTACAAAATTATTTATCTAGTAGAATGTGAGTGAACAAAGTTAGTAAAGTTCATTTTCTAGGATCACAATTTTTATTTGTCTGTTGTTCTCTTTTTTAAAGTCATTCGTTGGAGTTCTTCAGTCTGTACGTTTTCATAGAGATGGAAAAATATATCAGTTACAAAAAATTCGCATCTCTTGATGCCGAAGGAAGCCTATTTATTTTGTTTGTTTTTTCTTCGTCGTGTTGTCTGCGTGTACATCTATTCGAGCCTCTTGTAATCTGTGTTGTTCTCGCCGTCCCTATCATATTTTGTCGTAATTTTTAACACTTGATTTTGTCGTTATATTGTACGTATGATTTTATTTCGTGTTTCTAGATACAATAACTACATTTCTTTCCTGATTTTTTTTTTTTTTTTACTTTAAGTTTCGTGTCATCTTTTCAGATTCCTCTGTATTGTCTTCCAAAATTGTAGCTCAATCAAGATTTTGTTTGATTTTTGGTTTCACTGTAGTGGTTTCTGTGAATGGCAGCATTCGTTCGCATTGGTGTACGTGCATAATAATGCCTACGTTTATGTAATTAAATATTGTGTTTTTTATAATTTTCACACTGCATTTTGTTTAAGGAAGTAAAATAGGGTACGTAAAATCAGCAGATTTGCGGCATGTAGAAAATAATATTAAACAGATGTATAGTAAACACATGTTTATAAGCCTACTTTCCGAAGGAAAAAATAGGCTTATGAGATCATGTCTGTGTGTATGTATGTGCGTCCGTGTGTGTATGTGTGAATCCCCTTATAACTTTTGAATCAGTGGACCGAATTCCATCAAACTTTGTACACATAGGCCTATAGAACTTTGTAATCTGACTTGATTATACATTTAGTGTAGGCTACGTCCTATTCATATATTCAAAATGGCGGCCATTAAAATAATTTTTGATCTGGCTGATATCTAAGGAACTGTAAATTGAAATTTCATCAAGTTTGGTATAAATATACCACACACAAAGCTGACCTAACTCTTGTGAATTTCGCATATGTTGTGTTCATATTATCGAAATGGCGACAACTTTGATATATTTAGCATAATTTTACATACCAATCTTAGTACACATAATATACTACGTACAAATCTGACATGACTTTTGTGCATTGCGTTCATTCTGTGTTTGTATTTTCAAAATGGCTGCCATTTTTATATTTTTAACATATTATTAAATATCTTAAGAAATATGAATCAGAATTTCACCAAACATTGTAGACGTATACTGCATACAAAACTGACTTGACTTTTGTATATTTTGTTCACTCCGTGATCATATTAAAATTGCGGCCATTTTCATATTTTTGGCATAGTAATGCTTATTTTAAGAAATATTTTTCTGAATTTTATTAAAATTTGTACACACATACTACTTTTGTGTACTTCGTCCTTAATGTGTTCATAATTTAATAATGGTAGCCATTTTAATAAATTATTCATAATATGTCATATTTTGCGTATCTCGTTCATCCTTTGTAATATTTTGAAAACGGGGTCTATTTTTTTTATCTTTATGATATAAGTTTACCTCAGATAATTTTATTAAACTGAGTACTCGCATATTACTTAGCAAAGTTGACTTATTTGTAAATACATTTCGGGTATCATATGTTTAAATCGATTTTTTTATGTAAATTCCTAGATAACGTAAAGGGTTTTATCTTTCAGGGTTAAATTGCACCCACTTTAAGGAAAGTAGGCTTATCAGCTATGCTGATAACT
The DNA here is from genome assembly GCA_003012365.1 of Medauroidea extradentata. NCBI lineage: Eukaryota > Metazoa > Arthropoda > Insecta > Phasmatodea > Phasmatidae > Medauroidea > Medauroidea extradentata. The sequence continues at coordinate 25,829 of PNEQ01082242.1, read as the reverse complement.
TTTTATTTTGAATTACATTAATATTGAAATCCAGAATTGCTTGCAGCCGTTTAGTAAATTACTTACGAACTTCAGGTGATAAAAAAATTGTATATTTGGTCGTGTAAACTCACCTCAATCCACCGACGGGAATTAACTGCAATTTAATACCACTTATTAAAATACGTTATTAATTCCGCAGATTATCAATCATAGTTACTAGCACTTAGTTCTGAAGAATGAGTTAATTTACTCAAAATAATGTGTTTAAAAATTCTTCGTTGCCTAGCTTTGTTTTAGAATTAGGATACATGAATAACAATGAATCACCTAAAATAAATTTTATATAATGTTTTGACACAACTATTCTCAGAATAGCACATGAAACCTTCTAATGTGAATTATTAATAACTCAATATTTATACCTAATGTCAACACTACGTTTATCAGACCGCTAATACATATTAATAATTGTTACAGCAAAATTTATTTTCGAACTATTATGTTATACACATATTTTGGACTGAACGCCAAAAATGTGTTCCTTTTTCAAGTATTACCTCACGAATTTATTCGTGTTTGGTTTATTATCAGCACGAGGAACACAATACCATTTACACATGTTTCAGCTACCATTTTCGTTCACAACTGCTACGATACGTACGCAGAATGCTAGCAACAAACTGATCTGCGACTTGAACTGTATTGTACTTTGTTGTTTACAGTGAATGTCTACCATAGTTTGTACGCTGAACACATCACACGGACGTTCGCAAGATTGCCTATGACCTAGGCAATGATATAGGCTCTGTACGTCTAAACGAATTATTCAAGTGTGTTTGAGCACAAACGGTACCCCCTAGACAGTTGCAACAAGAGGACTTTTATTGTTACACAGGTATCATTTCTCAATTAACCGTCTTCAAATGTTCGAAAATGCTAATGGTAAAATAGTTATAAGCAATTAGAAGTTAGCCACCCATATCATTCTCATAAGGGTGGAAGGTATCAAGTTATTTGCTGTTGATTTGAAGGTCCCAACAGCATTAAGCAATGCTGAAAATATTGTTTTTTTTAATGTCATTAAATTTCTGATATTTTGAGGAAATACGATTATAAATTTTGATATTGAAAGACTCATTACTCCCTCAATATTAAAATTAGGCGAAAATATAATTTGTGCTTGTTTTTTCATAAGGAATCACCTGCCGCAGTTTGACGGTGTTGTTCAGTAGTAACGCCCTTTATACTTAAATACACACACGCGTATATAGAGCAATAAAGTGAAAGTGAAAACACTGTGTTCAAAAAAATATTAAACAAATGAACACAAAGCTAACACTATCTGTACTATTAATAATAACGTATAAAGATCGTGATATGGACGTCGCATTTTGTAAAATATCAAACGTGTGTAAAACATGTAGGATTTATTAAATTTGGATTAACGCCATATAAAAACCTTGAACAGCATCACGGGCGTTTATTGAAACCATGTCGATCGACCCAACCTGGTTACATGACTGAGGGTACCTACCCTGTCCAGTTGCTTGATGTGGCGGGGTTGCCCCTGCGTGCCTAGGCCGCCCGGCGCGCAGAGGTCCGGTGCTAGTTGCGGCGGTGAACGGCAGGGGCGCGCGCGGCGGAGTGGGCCGGACAATCTCGACCACGGCCGGAGGGACGCCAGACGTCGTGTGGACCTCCAGTCGCTCGCGACGCTCGCCCAGACCGCATGGACCTCAGCCAGGGACGCCGCCTTCTGGCGCTCGCGGTGGCGCTGGGCGCCGCGACGCTGGCCCACGCATACGTCAAGGAGAAACGTGAGTAGATACTCTGAGCGTCTGACCTCTCTGGCTAACTGCCGCTTGTGTCGTCGGCTTCACCGCTCTTCGTTGGCTTTCCGATCAGCATACGTCTGTCACAATGTGTGCTCAGTTTATACCATTATCTCTATCACAATTGCTTCAGCGATATTTGATCAAGAAACGGTCTTTTGAAGTCCGTTAAAAATATCCTTTATACGCTCTGCTTACTTAGCTTCCAACTACATTATTTTAAAAAAGAATAAATTTGAAAATAAGTATACACTCAGAGGACTAACTAGAAAGGAATATATTTCAAATAAAAATGTTCTACTTCAAATAAATTATAGAATATTTCAATACAAAAAACTATATAATAATAATTAGCTCACAATTTTTGTTTTAAATGTAAATTTTAAAATATTATTTTACTTTTTAAGAAATAAAATGAAAAATACAGTCATGTTCTCTTTATAATGACAGTATTATTTCAGAAACTTCGCGTGGTATACTTTTTTGTGTGGGTAAGTTATCTACAAAATTCATCCATTTAAATGTTAACTTCAACAATGATTCCTCATATAAACTTTGTGGCTTAAAGTTTTTTACGCAACACGTCTAAATTTTACCACTGTAAAATGTGCGTTTTTTCATAGGGACAAATCGTGACCCTCATTGTTACACCTCTTAACTACAGTTTTTGGTATTAACAAAAAAAATTTATATGTCAATTTAAATATAAAGTTATTTTATAATACGGTTATGCAAAATAAGGTATTATTTAATTGTGGGGAAATTAATACTTTTTATCTAGTTTCTGAATTGTTACGAAAAATAGTTACAAGGTTTTACACTTAAGGTGAATTTTAAAATTACAAAAAAAAAAAAAAAAAACTACTACTACTACTACATTTATTTAGAACCAACGAAGCGCCTGTTTTTGAAGTGTTTTATGGAACAGAAAATACACTGCTCTCGTTAAGTACGCTCAGAACAATCTTAGTTAGTAACCACGTTAGTTGGTTAAAACGTCGATGATCTTCCAGTACGCTAGTTTCTTCTATCTTCGGAATCTTGTCGCTTGCTTCCCAAGAGTCCAGACGTGCTAACTGGTGAAAGCAGAACTCGCCTGCCAAATGTGGATAAGACAACTACTCTCTGTCGTAAGAGGTATTTGAGATTTCTCACGGCATACTTCTCAGACTTCCTGGAAAAGAATAAAGGACTTTTATTAATTTCTTCAAAATCAGATTTGACATGCTAACACGGGTGCCGAGTAGACAACGTCTCGTAAGCTTTTTACGCACCTCATTGTCCACGAGTGCATTTATAAGCAGTTCTATAGCAATAGCAGGTTATCTTAAAGGTTTTCATACTTAGACTTTTTTTAAGTTAGTGAGTTGAAGTATAATGTAAAAATACCTTTGAAAACCCGCCCCAGTTTTAATTTTGCTAAAATTTGTTTCGCAAAATTCGATATATTTAAGCCAAAGGAAAACCAACGAACAAAATTCTGTACATGGTTATAGATCGTAGGTACAAATTATATGCGTACTACAAAAAAAACTCCCGTGATATCAATAGAAGTTGAAAAGCAATAGCCACCTTTACAGCCAGTTTAGCTACACGTGAAAACTTCCGTGCAAATATCTCAGTTACAGCGCGTAGCATATTGGTTATTTTTTGTATAACTGTGCGTGAAATCAGCCTATGTAATGGATTAAATTTGTAACTAAGCTGTCAATTGTGTTAAAGTGTAAAAGGAGCATTTAGGCTGTCCATTCTAGCCATCAGTTTATATTGTTCTTCAAGCGAATAAATATACTTTTAAAAAAGCCTTTAAATGTTTACGGCAGTTTTCTGTATGACTATACAATGATTCTCAGACCTCAACCACAATGAAATTAGAAAGGTTCCAACTTTAACCGTTTGCCCTAAATGAAGACAATAACTTATATGCTGGTTAGCGTTTAGTAACGTATAGACCGTTGGTGAGGGAGATGTGAGTTGAGTATTTAGTAATGACGCAATGCATGGCTGAGGGGGGGGGGGAATGGGAGCATCATGAGAAAATATCGTCATTTAACGATAACGTCTGCCACGATTGCCATACGCGCATCGTTCCTCTCCGTAGTCTTTTGGTGTACTTATATCGCTGAACTGGCTACTCGCCGACAACTCGCCAATGTCAGGCATTAAGGCTACGAGTCGCTATTTATGCTATTTTAATCAATTATATTTATTTTATCCTGAAAGGGAGCAGATATCGCAAAAAAGTTACATAGAAATGTTAGAAATTATTTGCACTATTTAGCAAACATTTTTCAATACAAAGGTTGTTATAATTTTGTCTAATTATTGACTTTAAGAAAATTTAATTAGGTCGATTATTTGCCAATATTATATAAACTAATGTTTTGAAAAGCTAAGGGTTACTTTAAATCGTCAACATTTCTATGCAATAGTTTTGCGATATCTGCTTCCTTCCAGGAAAAAAAAATTAAACTCGCAAAAACACCACAAATAGGGACCCGTGGCCTTAAATGATGGTCCAACATTTTATAACGTAATATTAAATATAAAAGTATTATCCATACGCCTATCTATACGTTTTAAAATTCCCTGTGCCAAGATTTTTGTACTTCGATTGGACCGAAGAAACACTAATTTCTGCCGTTTCGGCCGCTAGAAATTAAGGGCGCTGCCTACCTTGAAGCCACGGCAGGAGCAAGCATAGGGTTTTACAGGTTATATGATTTTCCACCTGGCTCAGAAACGGTTGAAGTTACATATATACCACCACTGACTTTTTTGTTTGTCTTGGTGCCGCGTACATTGCTATGTATCGTGTTGGCAGTTTTTTTCAATACCCTGAAAATTGTGGGCAAAAAAGCATTTTTTTTACAAAAAAAAAAACACGCGAAAATCGCTATTCATAATTTCTTTTCCGCAATTTTATTTACGTGGCAATATTCTCCTTTTCTCGGCGCAGAGACTGGTTTCTGTCCGGAAGCAATATCACAAAAGGTGAGAGAGTGCCACTGAAAATAATTTAACATGTAAAACCCTATTCTTTCTCCGCCAAGGCTCCGAGGTAGGCAGCGCCCTTAAGGGCAGGCTCGATCCATATGTTCAATGTGGGAGAGATAGGGATTTCAATGTAAAATTGAAAGTCGCTTTACGCATTCAGTTTTCATGATTTAACTTTCAAACAAGAATTGTAATACAGATTTTGAAGACGACTAACTCGCTATAAGACGAAAAAACTATTTTCGTTATAAAAACCTATTAAATCGATAGTTCAAATATTAAAATCGCTGCACGTTTCAGGCTATGTAGTTTATTGGGTTAAATATAATATAGCGAATTCCGTTACGATTAAACACATAAATAAGTCAGTGGTAGCGTAACTGTATCTCATCTAGGAAAAGCGTGAGAGGTCTTTGCGTAAATGAAATATTCGCGGAGTAATGAGTTGTGTACTGGGCGGTGCGCGCGCATCCTGAGGGGAGCGGGGAGGTAGAGCAGGCGGGCGTAGTTGCCATGTCTGTTATCATCCTGACGAGCAGCCTTGAGCAGTATCTGCACGGCCTCATCTGTAATCTGAGCTACACTACAAGGAAGTCGGCGGCCACGTGTGAATGTTGTCGGTGCGATAGTGTAACAGAAAACGATCCACAATGGGAAGAGCGAAGTGTAAAAACAAACGAGTGTCATTATATATAGCCAACGGAGGCCTGTCAAAAGGAAAATACAGAATGTTTATGTAGCTAAATTTGCCAGGCATGCAGCATGCATTTACGTTTATATGTATGCACCGTGACAGAATGTCATCATGCCTTCAGGTAGATAAGCGTGTAACGGTTGTGGGTTTTACTATACGTCTGAGATACATTAGGCCTAACCATTGAGTAAAACCTGTCTTTACTCACTGGTCTAACCACGCAGTACTGTAGAGTCTATATCTGAAATGAGTAGTGTGTTGATGTACCGAACGAGTGTTATTGGTTTTGTTTAAGACAACTCATAAAGTAAATGTAGATAATAAATGTATCTATAACAAGCTATATTTCATGGGTGAGATTTTGTATTATGTTAGCCGTAATTCTCATGATACTCCGAATTGTCGGAAGAGTGGCGTAGGTTTCATACTCAAGACAGTTTCATTCCGTATGTCTAATTTTCACTAAGGGAATGTTTTAAAATACCTTTATAAGACTCTACCAGTTGGATATATATTCATCCAACGCTGTATATTTTCCCGCTAGGTATAAGAAGAAAAAGGCGCACGTATAAAAGACTCATGGCTGTCATTTAGCTCAAGTGATTATCTAATATGCCATAACTGAACTTTGAATTACTTTCATCGATTGAGAAATTATTTAAATGAACTCCATGGCCATTTACTGGATAAATAAGACAAGTTTATTATTTCGTTGTTATATTTACACTATTTTTGTACATAAATTGTAGAAAATTCTTTCTAGGCACAAGTCAACATTAACTAAAACTGTGAACTTTGCAAAATGTATTCTATAAGATGTATGTATCATTATTAAAAAAAATATTTAACATAGGGCCTATTACATTTATATGTCTCACCTGAAATACAAATATTTATGACTAATGCGAAAAGGATGACCCAAAGGTAAGGAAGTTTAAAAACACAACTTCCTGGTTTTTTTTATTTTAAAGTGTGTTAAATTTTTTTTTGTTACGCCAAATAATTTATTTGTGACCTTGAAAATGATTACTTTTTCCCCCCATAGATGTTCAAAAATAATTTGTTACAATATCTATAGGCCTGTCACTATGAACGAATTTTATTTGCAACCAAAATATCTAGGGTTGCCGTGGTGACTGATTGTTACTGTCGAGCTAAAACGAGCTGGCAGTTTGTGACCACAGTGTCTCTGACGTGTGTTTCGATTTGCGAATCCGCAACATGTCTCAAATAATTTGCTAACTTTTTTGACCGGCAGGCCAGTATCGGCGACCGTATAGTGAGAAACATTTTAAAACACTGAAGTGGTTATTCCATGGCGTTAAACAGCATCTCTGTCCCTCTTTCCTAGTATTGTCATTAAAAATATCTGCATAGTTATTCGTAATTGATGCTTGGAGTTGTTAAATAGCTTTCAAATAAATGTCTATCATAAAAGTTGACACGTATATTTGTTCTACATCACTGTATCAAACAAACACTACTTACCATTTAAGGAAATATAAAGTAGAAAAATAAGGAATAACTGTTATTTTTGTAGTAACTATTTCGTTCTGGTTTGTATTCAGGCTGTTCACGGTTGACAGAGCACGTTTGTGTATTCTGATATTATCACTTCGTTTAATTTTTTTAATGATAAATAGTGTAAGAATGAGTGAATTAATAAAATATTTGAATTCCTAATTTTTTATCATAAAAATTTGCTTGAGTAGAGCATAAATACAACTAACTATGGGCAATGTTAATTTTACATGTAGACTAAGGATATGTACTATAGGCCTATTTACAACTAGAACTTGAGCGATGCTTTAAATAGTGTGCAATAAACCACGGACAGTCATTAAATGGTTAACATTTATAATTCTTAATGTCGGTATTCAATTGTGCGTTTAACGACGGAAATTGTATAGCCATTTCTTGTTATAACTAGGGACCCCTAATTTTCGCGTAAAGAATTTTGCCCCACTTTGTTTCAGTGACTTATGTGCACATCTGCAGCTCTGCTTCATAACCAGTAATTGTACGTCTTAGCTGTGACGTGTCTTGGGGGTTTTACTGGCAAATCACAGACTTGTGGAGTTGTAGTAACGTTATTGTGATTGGCAAAGTCAAATGAGAGATATCACTTCACAAAAACACGCTGACAGTAACCATGAAGTAGAACTGCAGATGTGCACGTAAGTCGCTGAAACAAAGTGGGGCGAAATTTTTTCGCGAAAATTAGGGGTCCCTAGTTATAACTAAATATCAATAATCTTGGACATCATCGTGGACCTAATTGTGCGGGAACAGAATTTTCAAACCTAGTTACGTTTTCCCCAAGATCCTTACAATGGAACACGATCATTCATTAAAATATTCATACATTTGGAGAATCGGAGTTAAATAAAGAGATGGAAAACGGTCATTTATTTCATTATGCACATTGATCATGGTGTAGTCAGTCGCATTAGAGTTGTTTTTCATGTGCAACAAATGTATAGTAATCAATGAGAATGATGTAAATAGCTGACATTGCCCTTACGGATTCAAGTGAAAAGAGAAAACATTTTACATGCGACTCACACAGGGAAATTCTGATATAGGTTTTCAACATTGTAAAATATTTTTATTTTACATGTGACTGGAGAAATGGTACACAACTGAATGTTAGTTAGTCTTGTCTGTGTGACTATAATTGTTATTCCAGCAATTGGGGAAGGCAGTATGCAGTGTTTGACAACATGTTCCAGTTCGTTGACTGTACGTAAGTTAACTTACCACAGCAGAAGCAGCACTGTTTGTGTTCGTAACTTAGTCTGCCTCATCCACCATACACTAGAGAGATAAATGGGACGCCGTCTGCATCAACATTTCCTTTTTCTATCGCTTTGCGTTATTCCTTAACACCAGTTTCAGATATTGACGTATGAGGCGTTGCAGCCACACCAGTAAACATAACAAACTTTTTAAAATTATGAATTATAGTATTTAGGTCTCATATAGGATTTTCCCAATTGGAGAGCATACTTGCGATATTAGATGTTCCAGCAATGAGCAACAACAGTCAACACTTATATAAAAAATGAAGCAGCAGCAATTGAGAAGGTTTGTATTACAACACGTGTTGATACTATATGAGACCTAAATACTATAATTTATAATTTAACTGGAATAACTGGAGGTGTCCCATTTCAAACGATTCTGTATTTCTGTGTGCTTATTTCAAGAGAATTCGACGTTTTATTTCTTTACTGTAGTTTTTATATGCAGCAAGGCTTCTAAGAAAAGAAAAAAAAGTGGAATGACTTCCACATTGACAGTGAGTGCATTTTCTTTGCGTTTCGTTACTGAATATTATAAGGAAACATATTTAAATTAAGTTCTTTGTGTATATTTAACCTACTTCTGAAATTTGCTGAGCTTGCAAGAACAGTGTAAGATAATTGTAATTATTGCATTACTAGGTCTGCATGGGTTTGCGCACGTGTATGATTTTATTCGAAACATTTATTTGTCTAACGATTGCCATGATCGATTGACACTGTTTTCTGTGTGTATGGTACATGTATTTAACATATATTTTGTTTCAAATATGTATGTGTTTGGTACTCCTGACTTTCCGTGCATATAGTATGATGTCGTGAAAACAGACATTTTTATTTGTAATTTTTAAATTGTATTACTACTAAGTTGGTTACATATATCTTATTGCTTCACTAGCAATATAATATACCATATCACAAACTAAAACAAGAAGTTACCAGTATATCTGATAAGCCTTATTTTCTCAAAGTTGGTGAAAATTAACCCTGAAAGATAAAATCGTTTACATAATCTAGAAATATTAAATTATAATATAGATTTAGACGTATGATACACGATATATACTAAAGATAAATCAGCTTGCTAAATAATATGCTAGCAACCAGTTTAATATATTAGGGAAAATTATTTCTGAGATATCATTCTAACATACAGACAAATAAAAATAGAAGTCATTTTCAAAATAATACAGATGGATGAACGAAATATACAAAAGTCTAGCCAGGTTTGTATGTAGTACATGTGTACCAAGTTTAAAGAATTTCTGAAAAAATTTATTCTAAGATACGTATTACTATGCTAAAAAATATAAATATGTCCGTCATTTTGAAAATATGAGGACAAGATGAATGGCGTACACAACATTTAAGTCACCTTTGTATGTAGTATTATGTGTACCAAGTTTGGTAAAATTCTGAAAAATGTTTCCCAATATATGTGATACTATATTAAAAATGGTCGCCATTTTGAAAATATGTACACAGGATGAACGAAATGCACAGAAGTCAAGTTAACTTTGTATGTAGTATATGTGCATCAAGTTTGATGAAATTATAAATTTTGGTTCCTTAGATATCTGGCTGTATCGAAAAGTGTTAAATTACCACCATTTTGTAAATATGAACATGGCGTAAATGAAATTTAAAAAGTAAAATCAGATTACAAAGAACGATATGTGTACAAAGTTTGATGAAAATCGGTCCACTGGTTCAAAAGTTTTTAGGGGACACACACACACACACACACACACACACACAAACGGACGGACAGCCACACAGACCCACACACCAACAAACATGCACACTCGCACACACACACAGACAGAAGGGTGATCTCGTAAGCCTACTTGCTAACAAGAAGTTATCGATACACTTTTTAAGCCTGTTTTTTTTTCATATTTATAAACAATTAAATTTAATGAATTACTAGAAGAAATGTATAGGAGATGCAGCACAGACAAATTATGAAAAACCTGGTTTTGTTTTGTTTACAAAAGTTGAAGGTATTTGCAGCCTTAAAAAAATTAATTTTCCCAGTTTGTGTTATCTTTATAAACGAGGGATATTAGTGGACTTTTTTTATGCTTGATAATTGACTAAGGACATATACTGGCAGAGAGCCAAATTTAGTTTAAATCGATCAAATAATTTCGTAGAAATTACCCTAAATCTAAAATACTTAATTTGCCATCATTTTTAAAGTCAGAAACAAAAATCACTACATTAATGTAATATTTATGTTGTTTGCCATAACACTAAATTAAAATAAAATTTTACAGGAATTGGTTGAGTGGTTTTAGAACTATAGCATCAAATATCTAACAACTCTTAATGATGCTATCTTTTGAAATGGCGGATTTATAATGAAAGTTTCTAAATTTAGTGAAAATTGTGTGTACCATAAGCATATAAAACTTGATTAGAATCCTATTAGTTCCTGAGATATTCCATATGCACCAATTTGGATGTCAATGTATAATACAAAATTAACATGGTTATAGGTTTGGTTGTCATAAGACTTATAAAGTGTACAAATTTACAAGATTCTTTCAAGTGGTTATGAAAATATGGCAGAAATAATTTGTTAATTCACTTTTTAATATCTTTTAAAATAATGGGCTTACAATGAATATATATTTATTGAAAGCCCTTTTCAAGCTTACCCAATTAGATTTGAATGTATTGAATAGTTCTTGAGATATAGCATGGCTGCAGCTGAACATTTCAAATGGCTACCATTTAGAAAGTCAACGACTAATCTTCTTAATTAACATGTGTATAAGACTAATTGTCATTACACTAATACACTACAAAATTTTATAATATTAGTTTAAACGTTTTCTGAAATATAGCATAAACTATTTAGTGAATTAGGTGATACTAGCTTTCAAAATGGCAGACCTATGATAAAAAAAAATCAAAACCTACATGTTTGTTGAGCGTACCAAATTTGGTTAGAATTCACTGAATAGTTACAGAGATATACCGTATCACACAAACAATTCAAATGGCCAACATTTTGAAAGACAGTGCAAAGCGTTTTTGAAAAGTATGAAAGTCAGGTCCTATTATTTTATAGAGTTTGGTTGAAATTGGTGCATATGTTCAAAATATATTTGGGGGGGTGCCATAACCAGCCACAAAAACAGACACACAGACAGTAAGGTAATCTTATAAGCCAATTTTTCCTTGGGAAGGCAGACTAGAAACTTGTCCGTTTCATTTTTATTTTTTGTTTTGTTCTTACCACCTGTTTTTGTCATGGTACCTATGCTGCATGACTTGCGAGTACCTTGCTACATTTGTGTATTTAAAGTAATAAGCTCATCTGTGGCTTGGTAACCTGTTCATGAAACAGTATTAAAATACTATGCAACATATCTAAGGTCCATTAATATTACACTCAGAAAAGTTTCATTTATAGAATATTAAATTTTCATATTTATTCAGGTTCAAGAGGTAACTATACAATGTTGTCGAAATTCTAGATATCAGCATATTTTTAGCGGACCATTTTCAGCAGGTTTTCGAGTAAAATAAAAAGAAAGGCCTTTAGGTCACAATTTTTAACAGGTAACTCAATAATGAGTAAAACCTTTAACAATTTTGTAAGAATCTCCATAATCTGTAGGCCAAGTGGTAGATATTTCATGAATTTTTCGCATACACTTTGTGGAACAAGCGGGTGAGTGATTGGTTTCGTCAGCTCTGCAACTGAGTTCAAGCGCTGCTCCGCAAGTGGGGTAAGGTCCGTCCGTAAAGACTGCAGCTGCAGGTGTCCTTGCTTCGTTCTCTGCGCGTGCTGATGTGGCAACAGCGTACAGTTATCTGCTTGCGCGCCGTCACACTATTCGTCCGAGCGGGCCACCCCTCCCTCCCACCCCTCCCTGCCGCCTGCAACCCTATCTAGGCGACGGTTTCAACAAACAACGCTCTCAGAGCCGCCCGTTAACGAGTAGTGGCGAAGCTTACACACGTGTAACGATCTTTGTATGCTGTACCTAAGCAGGCATCACCTATGCGTCATGAGAAGTTTCCGAATAATCTGGTAAAGGCAGGTAACTAATTTAAGATTTTGGTTTAAATGATCACGCTAGTTCGAACTGAAACGCGTTATTACAAGAATTATTTATTTATTGTGCGTTCTGAACATATTCCACTAAAAATAGAAACTCTTCCAGTATAAATTAATGGCATGTATTACTGAAACACTATCTAATAATGCCATGTAAGTAATTTACACAAGAATTAGTCCAACGTATACATTTTAGTCACGATTACTGCTAATATAAAGTAAAATGAGTAAAAACCTAGTTTCATTTGTTGAAACCATCCATGTTTCCATAAAGCAATTAAAGTTAGTATGAAGGATCAGAAATGGAAAATCTGCGTATCTTAAAGAAATTTTGCGGGTTATAATCGTCACTTTTTTTTTTAGATGACCGAGACGTCTAAAAAACAACTCATTGTCACGTTTACTGCACCGTCACTGGTAACATGATTCATTTAGTTCTGATTAACTGTAACTGACGTTTGACTATAGTAGTTAGAATGACCTAGTTGATAACAATGCAACTTTATTACAACTGACGCCACAAAGTCGTTCCTCAAGACGTTAGGACACAAGCTTAGAATTCATGCAGCTCAATTTGAGGCAATGCTGGAGAGTTTTTTTTCATTGGTGCAAAAAAGTCAAAACTAACGTAATGCTCCGAAATTATTCTACACTAAGATAAGTCATACGATGCACAATTCTTTGTAGGGTTTTTGCAAGATAATGTAAAGCTCGTTCGCAAAAAAAAAGTATTTTGCCTGATATTGGTTAGTTTTAATAACATAATTTTGTGATTTTTTGGGTGAAAAAAATTGAGAAAACTATGTAGTTTATTGCTACCAAAAATTAGGTACAAATTGTGATAAATTTTTGTCAAAACAACGTAGGAATTCTTTGATATGAAAATTGTGTTGATGTAAAAAAAGTCGAAACCACTGTAAAGTTACAGGATGTTGCCTTGACATGTTATGAGTGAGATAGTTATTAATCTTTCCCCAAAATTGGCTGTTAATGATATGTTTAACAGGGAAACCTTCAAATCAGTATTGCAAGTTTCTTAAAAATTATTTGTTTGTTATTTATTTTAAACGTTTTTAACGTCGTTAAAGGAAAATTTATTTGCTAGTTGAACTTTTAAAGTAAATTTAGATTTTAAACGCTAAATGTTAGATCAAATAGCCGAGCCGATCAGGCAACACTGTTGAATTTCTCGACTTGCATCCGGACGGTTGCAGCGTAGTTCACCGGCCAAGGCCACCACCCTTGGTTTCATACGCAACGATATCATGTCGAGTTCCGACGTACACGAGTCAGGAATTTGACTCGTGGAATAATTGGTAGAAGCTGCACGTGGTCGTTGGATTTTTCAGAGCACTCTAATTTTCCCCAGCATTGCATTCTGTTGCCGCTTTATCGTAGGGTGTCGCGTATTACGGGGACGCTCGACCAAATATTTTTATTATTTTAATAATTTTTATATTTGTACGAGATGTGGTTTATTTTGTAGACATACATTGTGACACTTTGTTACTGTAATGAAGATTTTTCAGCTTAATATTATTTTGTAAAGGCATGTAAATGCCCAAATTTGCATAAAACATTTTTGTGCTTTAAAGGAAAACCAACAGACTTACCGACTGAAATAAATCACAGTAAATAATGATGATACATGCTACAAGGTCTCCTATGTAAAATTATATATATATATATATATATATATATATATATATATATATATATATATGTGATTTTTATTACAAAAATGATTGAAATTTAAAACAAAAATTTAAAAAATTCAAGTATTTTTTTTTTAAAACGCAAACTATTTTGTTTCTATAGAACATCTTATAGCCAACATCGTTATTCAGCGTGAATTATTTCAGTTTGGCACGTCAATTGGTTTTCCTTCAAAGCATAAAACCGGTTTATGTAAATTTGGAATTTGACCAACCATAATAAAATTCTACGAAAGATAAAACAATTTCGTAACAGTAAATAATTGTCACAATGGAATAAATGACGGTTATATATAACTTAAGAACAAGCAGGTGTTTTATGACGTAATGTACAGAAAACAGGCATTCGAATAAAATTTCTATCTTCAAAATTGAAAATTTGTGGAAGTTAATAAAGAAAGTCTGAAAAACTGTAATTCCAGATAATACGTTTTGTTTGGACTGATAAGAATTATTGTGCATCACATGTGAGCGTTTGTGGAGAAGGAAGGCAAGGTGGGCCAACGCTTAGCAGCGATTTCTCGAGCATTGGTAAGAACGACACGAGGTGAGTACGGTTCGACGTTGGACTGCTAGGGTGGAGGGAACGAGAGTACGGCGAGGAAACCTGCCGGACAAAGACAACGTAAGCCATGTTTCTCACTTAAAGAAAAGCAAGACCGACAGCAATGGGAATCGGTCCGGATTGCCCAGACTAGAAGGCGAGTAGTTTAACCGCTGTGCCTCTGTGGTCGCCTTAATTACACGTTTCTGACGTTTACTGAGGATGCTTAAATCGTATCAAATATTCGTCGTCTGATAACAGGTCCATTAGCAGGCGGTTATATTCAGTCATGTGTCCAGGTTTACCCGAACATCAGGTTATATCAAACAGCCTGCAAGCTATTTAAGTCCTCGTAACTTATTGGACGCGTTTGAAAAGCCTACTTGGACGAGTTTGTAAAGCCTATTTGGACACGTTTGTAAAGTCTACTTGGACGCGTTTGAAAAGTATCTTGCACGTGTTTGTATAGCTTACTTGAAAGCGTTTGTAAAGCTTACTTGGACGCATTTGAAAAGCCTGCTTGCACGCTTTTGAAAAGCTTACTTGGCCTTATTTTATTACCTTTTCCTCGGTAATGTCAAACGGTAAGTTTTAGATGAAACGTGGCGTCTATAGATTAATTATTTCTCCTGAAATAAAGAACAGTATTTCCATAACTTACTTACGTGGACACAGGTGGGCATACGCGAAAACACTGCCTTGCTAGCGACTCATGTCAGGGACATAATGACTCAGCACTTTCGATATTAACTTATGATAACGAAGAACCATTAAAAATAGTGGATTACACATCAGGTGGTGACATTAAGTTTTGATGTTAGTTTGGAGAAGCTGAAATATTCAGCTTGACGCATTCACACGGTAACCCTAGATGACATAACAAATTAATCCAAGCAGGATTTTCAAACGCTTCCAAATAGACTTTTCAAACACATCCAAATAGTCTTTTCAAAGGTATGCTAGTAGACTTTCCAAACGCGTCCAAGGAATTTTTTCAAACGCGTTCAAAGAGGCTTTTCAGAAATGTTTGGCACATGCAGAAAGCCCACCGCAAGCTGGCGTGTTACCGATTTTGCGGTTCTTCGAGGGGCAGCGAGGCCTGGCCGTGGTTTTCGCTCGGCAGGGGACCGCGGAGTTGCGAAAACAAGTGAAAGTGCGAGTGTGTGTATGTGTGTGTGTGTGTGCGCGGAGTGGTCACGGCGTAGTGGGCCTGACCTACTGCCACAGACACCTACCTACTTCTTCCTCTCTAGGCAGAGTCGTTCCTTTGTCAGTCTGTGACAATGTTAGCACATCACGAGCCCATGTCACTCGCCTTCCTGAAGGTTTTCCTTAATTTCTTCTTTTTTTTCTATATTAATATTAAAAATTTATTTTCAAATATGGCAGAAGGGACGCAGCAAGTTGTCCTAACTAGCACTACGCACGTTACGCACACGTAAATCGTGGACTTATTAAAAATATTTGTAATAGTACAGAATTAAATACAATACTTATTGCTTAGCGTTTATTGTAATCCAACTGAATAACATTTAGTAACATTTCAAATTTGAAAAAAAAAAAAAAATGTTTATTGTTATCAGTCTAGTCACTGCATCTAGAATACCACAGGTAAAGTGTTCTAAATTTTCTAAATACCTACTACGACTAGTGGAGTACAATTTTTTTTAGCAAAGGTCTCGATGTAAAACAAAATAACCTTCTGTTGCCCGTCAAATTTTATGAAATGTTTTGTACTTTTACGAAAAATATTCTCGAAAAAAAATTGTTGTATCAGAAATGTTGAGAAAATATACAACTGTAAATTTGCAAATTTTGTCTAAAAGTAAGCAAAACAAAAATAATTGTTAATATGCATATATATTTGTTTATTTTTTAAACATTTCCAGTAGAAAAATCTTACAAAAATATTAATAATTTCCTCAGATTTTTTTAATAATACAATTTTTTAAGCTGTGTTTACATAAATCCACTATCGTAAACTGCAGTGTTTCTGTAAATTAACATTTACAGTTACTCCTCAGACTATTCAGACATGATAAGAAAATTAATAGTGTTTGCACAATGTATCCTCCTAAAATTAAAAGATGTCCTCGACGAAAAGTCTGACGCCAGCTGTACTCATTGCACGCTCGTCAACAGAGAAGTCGTTGAGACATACACAACTGGACACAAGGGCTGAGACTGGGAGACGAATGGCCTTGGCACATGTTAAGGAAACATCCCAGTATTCACCTGGAGCGATTTAAACAAAAACATGGGAAACTCAAATTGAGGAGTTGACTGCAATAAAGGCCTTAGTAAGAAAATTGCATTGTGTGATAATGTCAGGTACATGTTTTGGAGAAATTAGTTTTTTAATTTCACGTTTCTCTCTCATTATTTTCACTTAATACCAATAAGTAATATATATTTAAAATACACAAATTAATAGTATTTACTATAAATACAGTCAAAGATAAACAGAAATTATTAATAGCATAATGTTATTCACAAAATTTGTTAAGAAATTGTGTAATGGAAAGGACATACACATATACATACATATACACACATGTACACACACATATATTTACATATATAATTGTTTGTTACACACGCATATATATATATATATATATATATATATATATATATATATATACATAAAAATCAGTTTGTTACACACACACATATTTACATGTATAATTGTCTGTTAAATAATAATTAAAATTAAAATTATAAATATAAAAACTGAAAAATAAAATTTGAAAATGTTTCTTAAACAGAAGTATTCTTCCAGAAATTGTCTGTATAATATTTTGTATGAACAAGTTATTTATCAGCGTACGCGATGGTTCAAATTGCTTTGTACACGATGTAACATGGTCGGCGGGATGGAGCGGCATGTTGTTGTGATGTTGTTATTCACAATAACATTTCATTACGCTGTAACACATTTAAAACATTCCATATTTCACTAATTTAAATTTGCCCTACGAGACCGGACTTATGGGACAACTTCTATAACTGCATACATACGTACTCTTTGTTACTGGCATCGTCGAAACCAGTAGATATAAATTTTTCTATTATTCGAATACTTACAGTACTGGACGTTTATGCTAGGCATATTGGTGGGGGTAGTTGTAACCGGAAAGTACAGCCATAAACATGAAAGAAACACAAACAAGACTGGATTATTTCACAATACTGTTTGAGTGAATAGTTATAGTTTACTTGGCGCACCTTCATTTATTTATTTATTTGAAAGCTAGACTTACGTATGGTAAACATTCGAAGGCCGGATGTATGCATGGCTTGCTATTGAGCGTCTCCGAGTATTTGACTGGTGCGGTGCTGCAACGTCTTCACTGCACACCTGGAAACACTGCAGGATGTGTCGTGAAAAAAGACATGCTTGGGCTAAAAACCATGTTTGCCGACGTTCAATTGTGCTCATTCCAAGAACTATAATTTTTAGAAGTACTTTAACCAGTTTTGCGTGTTAGGCAAAACAATCTTAGGGGCGTGACTATGTCGATTTTGAAGATAAAATCACGTCGTGTATTAGGACGAATTTTGTAACATGTTTACTATTAAATGTAGGATTTTAAAACAATTATTCTGTATTTTGAGGAAGGGGGAGGGAGCGAGAATATCTTATATGAAGTGACTGTGACGTATGTTATGGTAGTTGATTCGTAGAGCGTAAGTCTGTTGAGACATACCTTTGCGTGAATCGATTTATGTCTTAAGGATGATTAATTTGACTTGTTAGGGATGTTAAAAATATATATCTTAATAGCTGCTGCTGAGCAACTAATTCTTTATTGGAGTCAGCTTTTGTTGTGAAATAATTATAGCAGTTAAAAATTTTATACATAAAAGACTGTTTATTTTTTGTACAATTGAATACGCCTTTAAGTAACTTTTTAAAAAATATGTTTAATATACAGGATTCCAAACAGTTTTTTCGTGTGGTTACTGATCTAAGACGTTACTCGCAAAATTATTAATTAACGATAGTACATTTTCAAGTATTTTTTATGAAGTAAAATTAGTAACTTTATAATAACTCGAATTTGAGCGTTGTCATAATATTGTTAAGGACGGCAAATGACGTCATCAGTCAAAATTTTTACTTGCAACCACGTACAACCCCATTAAAAAAGTTTTCTTAGTTACCTTATGTAATGAAAGAGACAAGGATAAAAAGTTTGTTTTCCACCTTTATCTTTGCATGCTGGTATGTGAAACCACGCGCGCATACGTACATACATTTATTTAATAATTTTCATAATAGTTGTAAATGACGCCCTAAAATATTCGTTACCAACAAGGTGTCGCCGCCATGGCTGAGGGGTTAGACCTCATGATTTCAATTAAGGTGATTCGGGATCGATTCCTGGTGGGATTGGTACCCGGATTTTTGCGTGTGGGACTCGTATCGGACGATGCCGCTGGTCGGCGATTTTTATATCGGGAATCTCTCGTTTCCCACGCCATTTCATTCCGGCTCTGCTCCATACTCACATTAAAACACCTCTCACCAGCGCTAAAGATCTCAATGTTAAGCGCTGACCAAAATTTCTTCATTTTATTTTAAAATACGTCTTAGTCTTCCTCGCGTGAATAATTTTATTGTTACGTTTTTCTTATCTCTCTGAACGTTGCAGAGCTTATAAGAAATGGAAGTCTTAGTTTCGCTTAAGCAGAAAAATGTTACTACTATCATAATTTGATTTTTTAAATACTCCATAGAACTACTAATTAACACATAAATTCGCATTTGATATTTACATGCACAACATGCAGAGCAATTCCCTTTAACTGAAATATCTTCAATATCTACTGAAATATAGTCCTTAAACAGGCTAAGCCAGGATGGAGTGTGACAGATTTTCGCGTTGACATCTTATAAAAATTAATTCGAAAATGTAAGTTTGTCTGTTTAAGTCAACGTTCGGAGTAATGCTAACCTGAAAGTAACATCTCAAATATATTACTTAAAAAAATATATATTGTTTAGAGTTTCGGTGCTTAGTCTAAAATAAGTTTTGGTTTAATATTTTAGCACAATATATATATATATATATATATATATATATATATATATATATATATATATATATATATATAATTTTATATGCCAATTTTCAGGGTAGAATTACTTACACTATATTCTATTTGAGGACACATTGAGAACATATTTGTGGCATACGTTCCACACCAAATGAAAGCCTTACGTTGTGATTATCAATGTATTACATTCGTATCTAATATGCTGACAGTACTTCTAGACTTCACGTCATTCATACGTCACAAACATTCGTCCTCTCGCCACTGTTTCGTTCTTCAACGTCGGTGCATTACCCGACGTAACTGCAGATGATGGCTGGAACTCGGGATTCCCAGCTCAGAGTTTCCTTGCTGGTGGGGAAATCACCGATGCGCCAATCGCATTTGAAGAACATGTATAAATTCAAAGCACATAATATGAAACATGAATTAGTAGCAAGTAAGTGTTCAGAAAGGTCATCCTGTGGTTCAAATGTTGAGTTGAACTTATACAAAACAATGTCGGTAAACCGCAGTTACTTACAGCTGGTAGCGTCAAATGTTGTATAATCACGAAGGCGAATAAAGTTAGCGTGTTACTCTTAACTTTCAGATCACATTCACATAATGTAAAATTGGCTCCATCAGGTGTGATTAATTGTTCTACCAGCGTTTGTTTTACATAAGTAGAACTATTCAAATAGTCTTGAAGGCTATTTTTCCACTAAGAATGTGTAATAACCGTGTGGCTACAAAATAGGCATACCTCAATCATTCTGGAAGATAATTGCCCTAGTTACCTTGCTAGATCCTTCCTGCGTTCGTCATGACTTAGTGGAAGCCTGACAAGAGCTGAAACGATTTGCGTTTGTACGTTGTGCATTCCTTTTAAGATTGTTGCGTTACCAACGAAAGGACACGTTACCAGATGCACTCTGTCATACGCATTTTACCTGACGTAAATAACATGGCTTCTATATTTACCAATATAATGAGTAAAAGCCTAGGTTTTCATTTTGAGAGAAAACGACAGACATAAAACTGGAATAAAAATAAATCATTTTCATAAAGAACACGACATCGTTGTTATTTTTAGTTTTGTTTGCTATGCGGCCTCTGTATTACTGGTTTTATATAATTAATTAATTTTAATATTTGATAATTTTTTATTAATCTTAAATAATAAGGTCTTTCAGTCTCTTCTTTTTGAGTATTGAAATAGCAGTACTTGTAAACTGTATCTGAGTACATAACAAATAACGAACTAATTATTCTTTACGGGAATCATAAACAATATCTCACTCGATGATTTACTTAACCGTCATGTGCGAATTGTTTAAATAACTTAAATAGTAACAAATCAACAGTTTTAAGTGGCCATACCATAAGTGAGAGGGTACAAAAATCTGAAGTAGCGTGGCTGTTCTTTTCGCTTTCGATATACATTCAGTACGAAAACAATTCGGGAAAATTAGGTAATGAAACACCTTTTAAACTACGTAATGTCTTACAAGCTAAAATATGTTAGATACAAATACACAAGAGATGTTATTAATTTGCTTTCAGTAAGCCACCTCGTAGCACAACACTTCGAAGTATTTCAAATTGTGTTATTTTATTTATTTCATTGCTATTACGTACAGTTAGCTTTAGTAAAAGTGAGTCCCGCGAGTAAATAATTAATAATGTTTTTATTTAGTGTTAAATCGTATTTTATGTTTTAGCATTGTATTTTAGTGTAATCGTGTTCAAGTATTTGGTTTATTGATAACTGTACAACACATACTGAAACCTACCAAATACAAACATTTGATGTTAATATGGTAGATTCAATAAACGAAGCGTAATAACACGTACATTTGTATTTTCGCCAACTAAGTGCATGCTCATACAATGACATTTCTACCTGCAGTCCTTGGTTTTGTATTTGTGCGCGTACTGTTTGTCGCTAGTGAGGCCGTACTTTTCAAACAAACATACTCCTTTAAGTATTTCAAGATGTCTATGAAAAGTCTATGCCGTCATTTTCTCCCTTACTTTGTTTGCTCTGTTCCGTCAATATTTACGGAGCATACTTCAGGACTGCATAATATTACGTTGCTGTTACAACTATGACCGCGACATTTAATGTGGTTGCAACTGCTTTCTCTACTCGGTGCAGCTTTTTACTGTACACTCATTTATCTATCTGCCACGTTCTGATTTACTCGCTCTCTTGTATGTCTGTTCTTTGGCTGTACAAATTTTGCAAACGACTTTAAATATGCTTCTTGATGAGCTAGAGGCTTGAAACCTTAAACACATCTGAGGACTGGATGACAATCCAATTTTAACTCGCTTTACTCTCTGTCTGTTTGTTTGTCCGGTGCAAATTTCGCTTGTTTGATATCGAATGCGGAATTTCACACACACAAGCCTGAAAGGCAGAAGATAAACATTTAATATGCCACGTTTTTAAAATGGGCTAACGACTGTAAAATAATTTCTCCTGCGAAAACGCTGGTAAAATTAAAAATGAAAACGCGAGTCGCATGCATAAGATAATAGTAAGGAGTATAGACAGTTGCTGTCGTTGAGAAAAATCACACAACAATTTATATCACTTGCCGTGCGATAAAATGATTAGTGACTTAGGTGATTTATTTAGTCACACAGCAGTTACATATTAAACGCGCCGCACGTTTTTCGTTATAAATCTGACAAGAATTTTCACAGGAGACATTACTTTAAACTTTTTAGTCCGACTTGAAAATGTGGTACACTATTTTTTATTTGAATAATTATTTCTTATAACTAATTCGATAAAAGCTGGTTGTCATTAGTTACTAGCAGTGAATATGATGTAAAATAAATCATCACCTGATGTTACTCTACCCGCGGGAGATAAATACATTGAGAAGCGTAGTGTGTAGCTCAGGAAATGGGCGTCAACTATAATTTCGCCCTTATGTGCGGTTCTCTAAATTGTTAAAGACATTTTTTTTTTTTTCAATATTTTTTTTTCTATGGGACTGCAGTGACCCTGCA
Organism: Medauroidea extradentata; assembly: GCA_003012365.1. Taxonomy (NCBI): domain Eukaryota; kingdom Metazoa; phylum Arthropoda; class Insecta; order Phasmatodea; family Phasmatidae; genus Medauroidea; species Medauroidea extradentata. The sequence continues at coordinate 3,119 of PNEQ01082242.1, read as the reverse complement.
ATTTTATTTGTGGAGCGTCTATCTTTTTTACGAATGACGTTTGCGTTTTCCCATTTTCAACAGCCTAGAAAAACAGCTTTCATTAATTTTGATTGGGGCAAAAATATTTTTCTAACAGGCGTATTTTACAAACACAAAATAATATTTTAGTAGGTTCTTGAAATTTTTAAACATACAGAGGATACATTTAACAGTTTCATGCAGAAAACGCATATCGAGATATGCATGAAAATAGATAATTCAGTCAACGTAGAAGAGAAAACACTCTATACGAGAAAATAATTACAGCCAACGTACCTATTTCAGTAATATTGTTGCGCCCTTGTGGCAAGGCGATTAGTACATGTCTAGGCTACTTGTCAGAATAAAGTTTCACTACTTGACTACGCAATCTATGGTAACTCGATGTCGAAATAAAGCCGAGGTTGTAACGATAATGAAAGAAGTGCCTTGTAACATTATTCGGCACCTCATCAACTTTGAATAGATTTTCATCGCTAGGATGCCCATAACGGAATTACAGTGATGTGTAGTTTACCATTTACCGAATAATGGGTTCTGTAACTTGTTAGCCTCGTGTTACCGCTTGTTAAGGACGTCTGAGAACACACATTACGGTGTCGAAACGTAACATATCTATCCTCTGTACTTGGTAACTGGAAGATAGCAACCATGTGTTTGGAAAGTGTCTACAAGAGACATTTCCCACACTGAGGCTTAGCCAAGATTTGATTTCTTATAAGTTTGACCGTGGGTTGCGCAATGGCTAGAGCGTTCGACTCACACACAGGTCGTGTCCGAATCCGCCTGAAGTACTTACCCGAGCGTGCTTATACCCGGAAATGGCATCACAAGGACTGTCCGAATTAGAAGTGAAGTACGAAACTGCTCAAGGAAGCACAAGGAAACGAATGTGTGAACTTATTTGTCCTTCTCACGCCCTCGAAGCTTTGGTGTGGCCGCCATCTTGAAACGTTAAGATTACTGTTTGTAGGTTACATATACTAGCATTGTAGTTTCGGATGGCTACATTGTTTGTTTGTAAGTATATTTCGTCACAGTTTTCTTTACGCGTCAGACTGCAATTATTTATTTCTGGATTGTGCCTTTGTTTATCCCCCGAGGATTATACATGTAAAAATTTTACTTCGTGTGCCAAACATGCATTCAAATATTGGCGCGAAAATTTTTATTTTCATTCAATAGTTGGCACGATACTGGCCATTATAGGTCTATGTGTAATTTCTGAACAGAAAAGAAGAAGCTTTTGTCCGAATTCGCTAAGTACTGATGACAAGTAAATTACACAAGGCTACATACATCTACTAAAGTACATACTTGAATTCGGATATGGCATAAGGAGCTCCAGACTTGAATTTAGGCTGGGTCGACTCGCTATATTCACACGTAGGAAACGTGGTGGATGATGCATCCTGCCAGTGGGTTTTCTCGGGGTACTTTCGTTTCCCTCACCTTTCGCATTCCGTCGCTTCTCCACCCTAGGACCTCATCCTTCAGTTCTTGGCAGACTCCTGCGTGTGCCCAGTCACATGTTTGCTCTCTGTATGTTATTACCTGTGCTTTGGTACCTTCTTCACTCGCTGTTTATTTGTGGCTAGCTGAAGTGTTTGCTGGCAATACGCTGTAGCTAACAAGCATTGCTGAGTCGCACACACAACTACATAGAAGAACTAATCACGAGAAAATGAGCAGCAAAAAACAGATAGAAATGGCCAAAGTCAACAAACAAGTTATTCCAAAATAGGTATATAGTCGGTACATATATAATGGAAAATGAAAGTCCCAATATACATTGACCAAAAAAGTTGCATGGAAACGGCAGAAATGATGGACAAAAACAATTGGGACCACACAAATGAACACTGCAACATATATGGTAGTAGAGAAGACAAAAAAACACATATGATAATAGCATGCTCCCTTCGAAGGCAAGAGAAGCGACGTTTCGGGAACTGGTATATGTTCCTGTTTTCAGGCACACGTACAATCTGAGGAACTCCAGCAAATTATCTATTTATTTATACTATCAAGTTTTCAGTTAATTTAAGAAGTGTTGTGTGGATTCTAAGTACGTCAGGCAGTACACTATAAGTTTTTTTGGCCTATACAAACTTTGGGCATTATGCAAACGAGCTTGAAAAATGAATGACGATACTGAAGAAATTTACTGAATCTATTTATTGCTATGGGGTATATAACGCCTCAAAATTAAATACACTAGCTCCACATGCATTAAATGTCGCATTAAAATGTTATTAAACATAACAACATTAATTTTTAAGTAATTAAGACTTATAACACCATCTTGTCTTTCTCGAAAAGTGGAAGACAAACTCTCCGTTCTATCAATTACAAAACTCGGAAATTTCCATCACTTGTCTTAAATTTACCTGACTACAGTACCGGTCAAAAGTTTAAGTCCACCATGTAAAATCATCAAACTTTTCATAGGACCTAAAGTTTTGCCGCGATATAGATGAATATTTTTTTGAATATTCTTACAGGTATAAGAAAAGAATCCCCACAGATACAATTAGATGCTATGCTTAGTTTAGGAGTTATGAAGTTTTGAATATTTTCTGGCAACCACAAAATTACTACATTTTGGGATATAAAATTTTTTTATGGCCTATTCTATTGACGTCTCACTTGCATTCAATAGCTGGGCTATCTGTCTATGGGTTTTTACACTTGCTTATACCAATTATTTCCATTTAACATTGTCTGACACACTTTGCTTACCCATTGTTTACAAACACAGGTCAAGTAATTGCTGTAACTTGACAGAGCTGCAAACAGTGGAAAATTGCTCCAAACACCGCACGCACACAAATGGGACTTGTAGTGCCACCTGTTGAGCAGAAGATGAGAGTAGTATGATTTAGCCGGTTCTGGCACTTGGAGCCGGAGTGAGGAGCCCGACCGAGTGAGGAGCCCCTCTGCCATGTTGTGACGTCACGGCCCCGACCGCCATGATGGATGACCGTGACCTTGACCTTGACCTTTAACCTTGACCTTGAGTGTCAAATTACCAAAATTTTCCAAAATTTCGAAAATTTCAAAAAAATTTCAAAAATTCAAAATTTTCCAAAAAATTT
>PNEQ01082241.1:18585-84057 GCA_003012365.1 Medauroidea extradentata | reverse complement strand
ATATATATATATATATATATATATATATATATATATATATATATATATATATATATATATATATATATATATATATATATATATATATATAGGAATTGTTTGAAATTGAGGTCTGCAATTACACTCGATTTTGCTACAGTGACGCGTTTAATAAAGTGATAGCGTTGCGCGTCTAAAGTCCCACAGTAGAAACGTAACTGCGGAAACGCTTGGCCGTAGAGGCGATATTACAATACATGTGCCGGCCAGTGACGCTCGTACCGCCTCGTCGACTTTCACCTCACACACACACAAACACCCTCTTCGCCAGGCAGCCGCCTTAAGAGCTTAGCCTACCACGTGCTTAAAATGCACTGCAGCGTGTTAGTAATACCGTTATTTTTTAAGAAACTATTCCACATATGCCCAACGTGTCTATGCACGAAAATAAATTATACTCCAAACAATGACTGAAGAGTCATTTCAAAGCAATACGTCGACTAGAAAAATCTTTTCCGAGCTCCTTAAAATGGCTAAAAACCGCTTTTTCAACCTGTTATATCTGAAAAACTACTCACGGGATTCGTGTGAAACTACTCTAGGAGCATGCAATGGACTTTGATTAAAACATTACACAAATAAAAAGATGTGGTCACTACTGAAAGTGTCAGTCAGGCGAGTGATCTACGATACCATTGCACGCCGTGTCAGTGTCTTGCCTTAGAGGTGATACCTCACCAGATGAGCCGGTCAACATCGCCCTTGGTGCCGTGCTTCATTCACACTAACACACTGCCAGTAGGCGGGGGTCTTAATGGGTTTATTTCCTCCAGACTTCTCTAACTCCATTCGCAGGCGTAATTCTTTCGTCGGCGTTCGTTCCTGGCGCACGTGCTGCGACATTATCACCTCCTTCCTTCTTTTTTACACCTTTTACTCTTTTTTTCCCTGCCAGCTTCCCTTCTCGCTCACAACCATCTGGGAAATTTTTTCTCTTCTTCTTCCTTCGCGCGGCCTAAGCAAACGCGAATGAGTTAGTGAATGCATTTACCACTCGGTCGACGGTTGGAAGACTTCGATGCTCCGGCAGGTGGGAGTGGGGAGGGAAGGGAGAAGAAAACGACTCCAAGCTCCAACGCGAGAGGAGGACTTAGGGAAAACTTCTCCCGCGAAGTTGGCGGCGCTAAGAAAGGAAGGTGCGCGCGGATAGATTACACGGCCCGCGCGCGATAAATTAGCGCTGGTGCTCGCGGCTTAGTCGCACGGCTAGACCGCACTGCAAATGGCGAGCAGGGATATAAATAAATCTCTTCCCCACCCTCTCTTTTCTTGCGGTTTACACCCCCCTCCTCCGAGATTAGGCGCCTATGCTTCCCTTTTCCAACCAGTGAACACAATAACTACACCGACGTGCCGTAATTTATTGTTTTCGCCAGGGCGCGCGGAGTGATTTAAAGTCCTCGGCCGCGTTACTTTCGGTATGCGCGCAAAAAAAGTAGATCTCTTCCTTTCCCCCCACGCGAATGCATAGTATCTGGACCACCATGTACTACCTAAGTCTAGGCATACAGAAGCGAAATGAATGACATAGCGGGTCCTCAAGGTCGTGTGTATGTGTGAGTGAGACACGGCGCCAAGGGCGATGTCAACCGGCTCATCTGGTGCGGTATCGCCTCTACCGCAAGACACTGACACGGCGTGCAGTGGTATCATAGGACACTCGCCTAACTGGTACTTTCAGTGTGACCACATCTTTTTATTGGTGGAAAGTTTTAAGCAAAGTCCATTTCATGTTTCTAAAGAAATTTCACACGAATCCCGTGAATAGTTTGTCAGATATAACAGGTCAAAAAAGAGGTTGTTAGTCATTTTGAGGGGCTCCGAAATTATTTTTATAATTGGTGTGATGTTCGTATCTACATTTCCATCATCGCTTGATTTGTATTTTATTTTCATACATTGACGCAATGGGCACATGTGAAATATATTCGTAAAATTGTGTTTACGAGCATGCTGCAACACATTTTAAGCACGTGTTAAGAGTACGAGGTATATAATTCAGCGCTGAAAGCACAAGTTCAGAATTGTAGGTTTCTCGAAACCAATTTGCAAAAATAAAATAACAGCAGTCCTAGACAATAGTTTTTGCCAATTTTCTGGGCAAAAATATATCTCGAATAACTTATATCTGAAGAACAATCTGTGGCGCCAGTAATCTCGCCCATTTAAAAGCGGCGCAAGAGATGACGCTTAACAAATGCTTCATTCTGGGTAAATGTTTGCTCTTTACGTTGGCAAATATACTTATCAAGGATCGTGTACTGTAGATTTGCTATATTGACTTTCAAAAAGTATGGATCTCAATTTAAGAATTCAGCGCTTATTTATCCACCACGCCCTTTTAAGGTCTTGCTCTTATATTTGCTATGGTTTCGAAAATAAATTTTTAACGAAAAAATAATACATGTATCAAAATTCAATCTTGCAATTTTAAGTCCTATATATCATCGTTTGTAATAGCATTTTTTGTTGCATATACATCAAACGGTTTTTTAGATTTTTGCCCCTGAATTATCGCCTTTTTTTTTTGTTGTCAAAATAAGCTAAAAATGAAGCAAAATATTTTGTTGCTAGATAACGGTACATAAAAAAAAAACGCTCTGGCAAAATTGTGTATCGTATGACTGTAAATAATCTCAAATTTTTCGAAGCATATGGTTAAAAAAATATTTGAGTAATTTGGAATTGTTTGAGTTGAATGAAATACAGTGGCCTTAAGAGCGCCGCCTACCTGCGCGGTAGAGGCTCAGAAGAGACTGAGCTATAAGGACGACCTTGCAGCGCGCATCAAATGACGCAGGCCAGTGTTGAACCAGCGCGCAAGATTCCCTCCGGTTAGGGACGCCTGATACCCGCGCTAAGATAGCTGCACCATCTTGTTACAATGTCTTAGTTTCATCTCTGCAGTTCTGCTTCATGGTTACTGGCAGCGTGTCATTGTGGAAAGACATTTCTCACTTGACTGCACCAATCATAGTAAGCTTACTGCGATATCACTCGTCTGTGATGTGTAGTAAAACATTAAGACACGTAAGATTTATAGAGAAGATGATTTATCACGGGAAAACTTGACTTTTTGCTGGATTTCAACAAACGTTCAGCTTACCAGAAGATTACTGGCTTTAGCTAGTACTTGGAACTGTTTCTCTATTTGACTGAGCCAATAAGAATCCCGCTATTGTAATATTTGATGCCTGTTATTGGTCTGCAGACAGCTACGTTGTGTCAGAAGTATGTTAGCAAATCATACATGTTGCAAGAAACTACAGCTGTTTTCAAGGGTATGTTGGCACAAAACATTTTCGCGATATAACATCATCTCTAAATATTTATAAACATCCAACTACTCACCAGATGCTGATGTGTACGTAAGGCACTGAAACAAACTGACGCAGAAATCTTGTCCATAAATAGTGGCCACTACCTCTGATCCAGGCACTATACCACTTTGAAGGGTGACCATATCATTTTATTGGTGGGAAGTCTGTAACAAATTTTCACATACATTTTGAAGTACGACAACCTGAAAAGCTATTTTTAGCTATTTTGGAAGGCTTCGAAACAGTGTTTTTAATTAACAAGTTGTCCTTTGGTAAAGGCAGGGGGAAGAATATACATACGCCCCTCGTTCTTTTCTCAAATCTAATGTTTTTCCCCACATTTAAATTTCAGAATGGTATTGGTTAGATTGTGTGTCATGTAGACGAACACATTAAAAGAGTAAAACAAGTTTTTTGTAGTAATTCGGCCGCCTTCCCTTTCCAAGAATCTTCGCAAGTTCCTGGTAAATAATTCTCAGGTTCCGCTGTTATGAAACTTAGAATCGTTAGCAAGCATAATCTGGCGACCGGATGAACCTGCTTACGTTATATAACTCCAGTAGGTTTTCCTTACAAACGCCTAAGGAGATAAGTACCATTTGGTCAGTAAAACGTGTGATAAGAGGAGGTTTATAATTACAAACTCAAGCAAAGTGTCCACAAACGAATGCAGAGATTTGTCTTGAACAAAGTTGTCAATGTGCTACTTCTTGAAAAATTGCTTATCGTCGGTGAAGAAGTAAAACTTCGTATGTTATATATCTCAAGTTCGCAAGAGAATTCAGAACAATTCATATGTTAGCGAAATAATATTTATGGCAGAACAACGTTCTTCTGAAATTTGTTTAAAAAATTCTAAAATTGCAACAAAAAACTATTTTACATATTTTATTTAATTAATTTTTTCCCCATTCTCCTGGAAACTTACATCAGATTTGAAATACAAGGTTTTCCTTCTTCACCATCGTTATGGCGGGGAGTGGGTAGTGCACAAGCTTTACACACGCAACTGTAAGTTCGCTGCATCGCCTGTAAAATTTGGAACAACATATTCGCCACCAGCCGCAGGACTTTGAGCAAGTAATATAATAGTCACAAATTTCCGGCTAACTCATGCCGAATTAATGAGATAAAAAATTGTGGAAAGATTATTGACAAACATTATTATATTGTCTATTATCAACAGGCGCTGTTTTGGTATTTTGTTACATTTCTTTGTTTACTATTATCCCCAGATAGCAGGCTTGTTTTGTATTTTTCTTATGATTGGTATTTTTGTTATGTGTCGACGACTTCAAACCTTGTCATTCTTTTGTTGTTATGTTGTTTGTTTTGACTTGTTTTTATAGTATTTTCGTTACATATATTGACTTGTTTTTGTTATATTTATGTTATTATTGACTTGTATATTCGAATTTTTATGATTTATTTTGATTTCTTTATATAATACTTATTTTTAACTTAGTTTGGTTTGTTTCATCATCGTAGTCGTTGGTGGACGAGAGCTAACCGTGTTTATTTGTAGTAATTTTCAAGCCCGTCTAGTCTTCGCAAATAATTGTTATTTTTCCACAGATAAAACTTTTGCAGTACACTTATCTGTTAGTTTTTACCACTTAAGAGGCCGTGGTACATAATTCAACGCTAAAAGCACTACTCTATAACTGTAGGTTTCTTGAAGCCAATTTGCGAAAATTAAACAATAGCAATCCTAGACAATAGTTTTAGCCAACGTTTTAAACAAAATTGTATCCAGTGTTACGAACTTCTGAGGCACAGTCTCTGACGCCGGAACCTCGTGCATTTAACTGCACCGCAAGAGATCACGCGTAACGAATTAGTAATTCTGAATAAATATTTACTCATAAAGTTGGCAAATACCGTTAGGATTGTCATTGAGTATTTTATCCATATTGGCTTCGAAAAAATAGTAGAAATCAATTGACTTTTTCAGCTTTTATTTATCTACCACGCACTCTTAAACAATTTGTTTGGCAAACCCCCTTAATCACGTCTAATTGTTTTTAATTATCTTGTAACTGTAATATGTCAAAAATGTGTTTCCAAATTTTCCGTGAGTACAGTACGAGCAATGCCACTCTAACAAGGATGTTTAAAATAAAAATTTCTAAGACTAAAATAAAGAGTTACTTTAAATTAAGCAGCATAACTGTGAGAAGTGTATAAACGATGAAAGATCTTAAGCCTAATATTGTTATTTTTAAAAAGTATAGTTTTTACGTTGATTTTCAGTGTTGCGTTAATTCTACTGTATTTAATTTACGGTCAAATTTTAAACACGTGTCTGGCTTAATTTTTATTAGCTATCATCTTGCAAAATTAATATTCTCAGGTGTTACTTAACTTGTTCATTTGCAAAAATTTTTTGTCTTATTTTGTGCTGTGCTGGTATAAAAGAGGAAGTTGAAAGTAAGAAATCGCGATTTAAAATGTATTTTTGTTCGCCGCAGAAATCTTGAAATGCCATTTAAGGCTCGGTTTCAGTCGCCATATTGAATTTTATTATTTTTAGCATTTTTGGAATTCTAAGAAGAAAAATATTAAATGTGCGATTTTACCTAAAAATTCTATTTACATTTCGCTACAGAACATACCTTGGGATTTAGCTGGTAACACATAATTACGCCGCAATGTGTGTGGCAATTATTTTTATAGTAATAATTTGCCCGACAGAATGCGATCTAACTATACATTATTAGCTCTATTGCCATGTTTGTATTGTAGCTCAAGGTAAATGTAGTTTACGGTATAGTCGCCGATTTAACATTTTTTCTCTCGGAATTTCAAAAAAGCGAGAAATAATAAAATTCAATTTGGCGACTGAAACCGAGCCTTAAGTACACAGAGATGCCTCAAGGGTGAGGGAATACTCTAGATTAGCTACTGACGATATACATGTAAATAACACAAAGTGTGCGCTGAAGAAATTGACATAGTAATCTGAAAGGAGACGAAAGAAGTTCACAAGGACACATAATCAAACGAACAATCAAGGAAGGCACTCAGCCTACGCGCTGAAGGAAAAAGGAACTGTTTCCTCAAGGCTGCTCGCCAACGAAGTGTTCGTGTAGGCGATATAGGTCATTCGGAATAAAGTGAGTACTAAAGATTTAACCTTTGAAAAAAATCACTAGCCGTTGCTGCATATAATTCAACATTGACAACAGTTACATTACTGCTTATACAGTTGGCAGCGAATTATCGCACGTAGTTCCGTGTATTTTATATTTAAATACAACATTACTGAAAGAACATCAAATGGAATCGACCTCTTCGTATTTAATATACTATAAAATATTTATTTATGATAATATTGACGTACTTACTGCCTGTATAAGTTTACTTAAACGGCGCCAGTAGAAAGTGATTTAATCCGGGCGTTCAAATTCAACAGTCGTTAGCGAAAGGCGTCTAGCGCCACGCGCACTGACGTAGTTAATTATTTCACCGACAGGTGGCATCAGAATTAGGTTTTCGCCACTTAGCTTAGCTTGGAAGCGTTCAATGACGGTACAAGAGGAGAGCGTTGTTGTTGTGTTTGTCATTGTCCGTTGTGCAGTAAATATGGGTTTATGATAAAACACATTCATTCATTGGTAATATGTAAGTTGTTATATGTTACGGTCGCCAACATGAGTATCTTGATTTAGAAGCAGCAATTTTTTTTTGTTTCGTGCTTTAAAAATACGTTGTTTTTGTTGAGTGCGTCGTTGTTCATGGCAGTATAACTGAACAGGTTTGAATTCTTAAATTGTGTGAGTCATTATGGCGTGTTTTTTTTTTGTGGCGGTTTTGAGATATAAATTCGATTTTCATGTGTACATATTTACGAGATACGTAACGGCAATAGTGCGGGTCGTATAAATTAGAGTCGATGCACAGAAACTAGAATTAAAAGACGTTAACTCGCAGGTATTTATAACTAAGATTACTATTGGTTATACATTTTATTCAATACCCTCGTATTTAATGAGTAGATATTGTTGATAACATTTTCAGGCCAGTGTAATGTAGATGTAAACATTGTACAAAATTAAAGCACGTGGCAATGTTTACGTTTACATACCGCGGAAAGATATAAACTGGCAGAAAATAGAAATTAATCAGGGCTTTTTTGAGTGCTCACTTTATCCCGAATCACCTATACTCGCGTTTTGTTTTAAAAAATAATTTTACTATCTGAAAATCTCTGCGCGAGAGGTTTACGAATGTGACTGTGAAAGTGAATATTAAGGCAACATAATTTTCATATCAAAGAATCCCTGCATTGTTTTGTCACAGAATTGTTATAATTTGTACCCTATTCCTTTGGTAGGGACATACCTTATATTATTTTTGATTTTGGCACTTGTTGTGAAAATAAGCCAATATCAAGCAAAATAAAATTTTGCAAAGGAAATGTACCTTATTTCTCAAAACGCATGCATGACTCCTCACAGTCTCTATTTTTTTTTAAGCGTTTCGTTAAGGAAAGCTTTGAGGTTTTTGTACCAATATGAAAAATCTAGAGCGGACTTAAAGGGACTAAAGAAGACAGTAGGTTGGCCACAGAGATGCGGCAGGAATATCGGCCAATAGAAGGGCTTCTCCAGAGTGTGACGCTGGATAGAAGGAGATGGAAGGGGGTTGTAGTGCCTACATCTCGGGTATATTGCCAACCGAGAGGATTCTTTTTACGACTGAGCGGAGAGACTCGTGGGTTTATATTAGTGGACAACACGACGACGAGATGAACCTGCTATACACCCTTGTAACCCTATACTGGTCTTCCCACGGGAACATGCGACTCCCTCAGCTGGTCGCAGGGATGCCAACCTCCATACAGCCGCCTTAACTAACTCATTTACGACGTCGTAAACATCCTAGCTTGCTTGCGTGTCTGAGAGTGTCTGTCTCTCTCTCTCTCTCTCTGCACGAAGATGATCCCTGAAATCCCTGCTGTACCTCCTCCAACATCTTAACGCCCTGTTGAAAGGATTTACCAGCGACATATTTACAGCCTGTTTGGCGGGCAAATTAACCACTTACCACAGCCCCGCTCGCCGTTAACCCGCCACTTTTACGAGTTCTGCCTTGTCCGCAATCGAACAACTTGACGTGCTCCTCGGGCGAGTTTCCCTACCTACCACGGCTTAGTGCTTGGACCCAAGATTCCACATTTTTACGATAATTATTTCTTGAAACTTAAACGGGAGCCTAAATCGTTAAATCGCTCTGTAACTTTGGTCATAACTAGGGACTGCTGATTTTAGCGAAAAGGGTTTTTCCCCACTTTGTTTCATTGCCTTACAAGAACACCTGGAGTTCTGCTTCGTGGCCAGTGATTGGACGTTTAAACTGTCACGAGTCGCGGGGTTCTACCGTCAAATCATATACGTGTTTGTGCTGCAGTAACTTTACTGTCATTGGCTCAGTTAATTGATAGTGGTATCTTCATAACGGCACGCTCCCTGTAACCACGAAGCAGGCAGGTGTAAGTCACTGACACAAAATGGGACAAAACTTTCGGCGAAAATCAGCCGTACCTAGTTGTATCTGGTTCTAACTATGCACTCTGATTTCCTCCAGTAAAATATACCGCATGACGATAGCTTGTTAGTTAGTTAAGAAAATGTTCTTTTAATTTATAAATCATCTGAAATCTTTATACAGTTAGTGACATTAATATACTATATAGGCATAGTAGAACCAGTTAGAAACAAAGTTAGAAGGCGACCTCATGATATCGGCTGTTGCCTGGGGTTTAAAAAAGTAATTCTCTCGAAAGCTGAAAAACTCGGAGCGATGTTCTTGAAACTCCACCTTACTGGCAACAAGTATGGCAGACATATTTACATGAGAAACATAATACGCGACACAGCATAGCACCGTCCATGGGCTCCGGTAACTTACACAGTAATAACGATATATTTATAACTAGGGGAAGGATACTTGGGACAGAGTAGCATTCAGTAAAGTAATCTTGTTTCACAGTGGGGAGGGGGAAGTTGTATCTGTCGTATTGCTCAATTGTTTTTTTAGAAAAAGTTTTGACAATTTTGTTAAAAATATTTTCCTTTTTTTCAACACAACGTTCGATTAAAAAATTACGCCCTTAACATTACACTAATTATTACTCAACTATGCATTTTAATGATACACTACAAATATTGTTTTGTTGACACGATTACATATTGTGCAGTTAATTTCATCAAGTCTTATGCCTGACAGTAATAAGTGTGGCCAACGCAAACGTACTAGCTCGTGTAGAGGAACACGCTGTACATTTTGTTCAGCCAACTAAACCTACATATTTGTCCACGTCTTGGTTCGTAATTACTAGTCGAGTATTTCATTTAATTTTTTTTGTAATTCTGGGACACTTGGTGATAAGGCGTTGAATTAATTTATTTTTAGTATTTTTAATTTCCGAGAAAAAATATGAGTTTTGCGATTGCAGTGCAAATTCCATTTATCTTGTGCTACATTGCAATTATCGCATTTGAAATTTTTACAAGTATTTAGGTCGCAGTCAGTCCAGAAAATTAAGAACAATAAAACATATTGTTTGACTGACAGTAGTCTAAACATGCGTGAGAAGTTCAATAGCTAGGGTCCGGTAGTTTTCGTGAAAATATTTTCGCAGCACTTTGTTTCAGTGCCTTACGTGTGCACCTGCATCTCTGCTATGTGGTCAGTGATTGGATGCCGTAACATACAACGTCAGGAGGTTAAACCCGAAAATGACAGACGTGTTGTGTCACAGTTACCCATGTACTGATTGGCACAGTCTAATGAATAAAAACTCTGCTCAAAAACACTCTGCCAATAATCATGAAGTTGAGCTGCAGGTGCGCACGTAAGACATTGAAACAAAGTGGGGCAAAAATCTTTTCGCGAAAACTACCGGACCCTAGCTTGCAAGCGACACGATGTAACCAACACTACTACTCAAAATTTCGAAGAGTCAACAGAACGTTTCTTTCCGTATTTTTACATTACGATTATGTGTTGTTACCCATCTCTGTTTTCTAAATATTCGGTTGTTGCGGAATTAAAATAGTAAGAAAATAAATAGAAGAACCGTGTATTTTAAGACGGATTCAAACAAACACGTAACGAAATGGTGGAACCTCTGTCTTCTAATGACAACTGCAACTAGTTTCAAATGTTTTCGCCAAACGAACTGTCGATATACAAGGCGGTCAAACGCAAGACGTTGACAGTTGGTGATCTTTTGTATTACAGTCTCGCGTACTTGTCTGTGTTTCTTGCGTATTATGTAAACGGGTATGTATTGATTTTGTATGTTAATTATTTTGCGTCTTGCGTTCTTGCTCTGTTTCGTAGTTTATAAACCCGACCATATGGTTTGGATATTCACTTTCCCGTACAGAAAGTGCAGTTCAAAGACTCTCTATCCTGCCTTTCTTGCTGATCGAACAGTTTCGGAAGCAATTTCACCCGAACAAAGGCGCTCGGAGCTGTAGAGGTTCACAATAAAGATGTATAACTGAAGATTTGTCAGTTCCGGCTGGGCGGTTTTTAATTTTCTCGCAGCAAACATACAGCCCTCTCTCGCGTGGTAGCTGCTACTGCTGCCATGCCCCCCCCCCCTGCTTCCTTCTTCCCATCTCTTCTGCCAGACGCGACCATCCATCAGGCAGTCGAACTGTATTGAAGGAAGAGAGGGAGCGCGCGATGCCATTTATCTGGCCCGCTCGCCTCGTCTTTATTAGTTCTTCTCCAGTGTTGCAGAATTCTGAACAACTCCTACCGCCTTAAAGACAATTACGTGCCGCGCGTGAGAATAAATATACACTGGTGCTGTTCCACAAGAGATGTGTCCGTCCAACCTGCGCCGTGCACGCTAGAAGAGCCACGTTGCACGAGGGCAATACAAAGTCTGCAAATAAATAGGTGTTAGTTTGAGATCAAGTGAGCACCTGTATTAAGAGGAGTCTTCGCCGGTGAATTTCTACCTTTGACGCGTGGGAACAGCGTAGCGATAAGAGCCAGTGTCCCAGCTTGACGAGAAGCATATCGCCTCTGTTAGCAGCGCGCCAAACTGGCCTGCAAAGTTTTCTTTCTAGTCTTTTTCCTACGGGACTTTAAGAGGCGACCAAAACATTTTATTTCTGAATAGAATGAAGTAAAGACCAACGCATGCCTCTCGCTTTGCCCTTTACGAATTCAGGTAATATTTTCGGAGTTACAGAAGTCTAAAAAAACAGTTATTAATCATTTTGAGAGACCCGAAAATCATGTTTCTAACAAGCGTGCTGAATTTTTGAAAACAAAGAAGCATAGTTTCAAGTGTGTGTTCTTTTCGTAAATAAAAATAATATGAATAAGTTAAGCGGTTTCGAGTTAAAAAAAGAATACTCGTGACACGCTGCAACGCCGTCCATGCAAGTGTCCAGACTCCTCTTACCACTTTGACTATTGTGCCCGGGTGTTGCTCCAGCAAAACTTTCATGAATGTTTCTCTGTACCCGAAGAAGGATCTTGTAAGAATCTTGTGACAATACATGGCCGTATTTAGTAGAAGGCCGGAGTCTTGAATGTGGCGACGCTGCAACGAGGGCCTGCTGCTTGTCACTTCTTGGCCACCCTAGTCTCTGCAACGTGTCTAGATGCAGCTTTAGTGACGTGTACATGTCTACACAGACTAGGGCAGCCAATGAGCGACCGGCAGTAGGCCTCCGATGCAGGTTTGCCGCATTAAAGACTCCGGCCTTCTACTAAGGACGGCTATGACAGTGCCTAGCCGGTGTTTAACGAGAGTCTTGTACGAACTACACACAGGTTTAATACATCATTTATAGCGAAAAATTAAAATTAAAATTATATTTACGGCTGAAATTGACAGGCCCACTTAAACCTTGTTGCCTAATTTCAGGGTCCTTGATTCTAATAATGTCGAATATATAGA
Source organism: Medauroidea extradentata (assembly GCA_003012365.1). Lineage (NCBI taxonomy): Eukaryota > Metazoa > Arthropoda > Insecta > Phasmatodea > Phasmatidae > Medauroidea > Medauroidea extradentata. The sequence goes on along the minus strand of PNEQ01082241.1, from coordinate 71,763 downwards.
GCGAAGGATTTTTGGTTAAAAAGATTGTTTATATTGCCTGACGAGCAGATCTACATCTCAATTTCATGGTCACAGATTGGGTGTTCTTAACTATCAGCGGCTTGGGTTCTACCCACCAAACATAGACGTGTGGTGTCGCAGTAACCTGGTTCTGAATGCCGTAGTCTAATAAGTGACGCGTCTACACAAATACGCTCTGCCAATAGCCATGTAACATACCTGCAGATGGGAAAGTAAGGCATTGGAACGAATGTGGTGGAGAATTCGTTTCACGTAAAACCACTGGATCTACGAACAGATACTTCATTGCTTGTAAGTTGACCAATAATGAATAGCGGACAGTGCAGTGGGTGTGTCGGACGTTGTGTGGATCTATTCGACATGTCAACATTAATAAATCCAATAGACCTGGCTTATCTTCTGAATGTGTGCTCAACCCTTAAAATGTTGATTTCTATTTGAGGTCAGTTAATATATTTCCACTGCATGTAAACATAAACATTGCCACGTGCTGTTATTCAGATAAGCTTGTATTATGCTTACATTTACATTACAATGCTCCTGAAAAAACTATATCTACAATATCTACTCATTAAATACACGGATGCTGAACAATTAATTTCTTTAACCAATAGTATTCTTACATACTTACATACACACATGTGAGAGTGTTTGCCTGTCGTAAATTAAGTCATGCAACCGTATTACTAATTTTAGCAGTTGTCTAACAAATTCATTAAGTAAAAGACTAATAATTCACAATATTTACAAAAGTTAAAGGCAAAAAACTCAACGCAAGAAAAACATAGTCCTCTTAAGCCATTTGCTAAATGTAATATTGTTTACAAATAAATACACTTAGGTATCCTGAAATTTAATAAAGTACTCGTCAGATATCTGTGCAATTAATTTGAATTAAATAGTAGTAAAGTTATATGGTAGTTGTTATGTGGCTGGTGCTGGATGTGGGTATACAGAAGGAGGATTGACGCAGTGGTAAGAAGCTAAGACACGTGGTCGCACAGTAAGATGGGAGTGTCGTTACGTTAACCACGCCCACCTGGGTTTATCTGCGGCTGGGAAGTGCGGACCCCTGTCTCTGGTAGACATAAACCTTACACTTCCCCTCTATCTCCCTTCCACCTATCATCCAGGAAGGTCTGTCATCACTCCCCTCTCTCCATCACTCTACCTCCTCCTACTGCCACAATTATATATCCCTCCCTGACCCCCTTCACAGCCTTCACACAGCAGAGACGATATTAAGAGGGCGAGATGGACGCCATATTGAATTTTGTGTCATGACTTTTTTTGTGGGAAATTTATGAAACTTTAATCTAACTACAGAATAGAATCCACATTGATAGCATTTATAGGTTGTTCATGATAAAATGAGCACTCTTGAATACTGTCTTGTTTATAATAGTCACTAAAAATATTAATTATAAATTCAACTGTTATCTTTTGAATCCAGTGCAAGCTACATACTTATATTATTACTTGCGTTGCTTTATTTATATTAAAAAGTGGTAGGAAATTGTTAATTATCAGAAATGAAAAATGTTACAAGGGTTTAAAATATGCTCACTTTATCCCGAATGACCTATATACATCATAAATCCCAGTTTGCCGTTAATGTTGTTACATATATAATTGCAGTTAGATCTGTATCAATAGTAACGGCAAACGAATATTTATGATGTCTAAAATTTTATCAATATAGATTCTATTCTGCAGTAAAGTTATACGCTGTGTGCGTATGGTAGGTTAATGAATTATTTTTAAATAGCCATTAATCGTAAAGGAAAAACAACAGTTCCTGGCAAATAAACACAAAACTGCCCACCAATGAAAACACAGAAGAAAACAGACGGTGGCACATTAACAAACACACAAAAACCAGAGAAAGCTGTTGTAAACAAACAATATCAAAGTGGAAGCAATGCACGATTTCATAAATGCTTGGCTACCATACGCAACGGACAAAGAAAAATAATTATTTAAATAATTAATAATAATTATTTAAATAATTAAATAGGCACACTCGTCATAGTAAACAATATACACCAGAGGGAAATATGGAAATACATTAAATGAGAACTCTGAAATTCGTGGTTGTTCAAAATGATTATTTAATTTTTACTGCAATATTAAATATTTTGTTTTCACTTTCTTTTAAAATAAAATTCACAACATTATTGACATCGATGAATAGTCCATTAGTACTGGAATTGTACTGAAATTATAAAAAGCCCAAATCTTGCAGGAACAGTTAAATGAAAATACTGAATTGATTATACAATTATTATTTTTCTTAAATTCACAATAAAATTATCGAAACAATAAACGCCCATTCTATAGGATAAATAAATACTGTTCGTCCGAATCAATGACGTAATAAATTAATAAAAACAAAATTACATGTAAATAGGATGCATCCGTTAGGCCTTATAAAATTTTAAATAGTTTTTAAATTCAAATTAACTATTAAAAACGTACAAAATATTACATAAAAAGGTAAGTGTGACAGCTGTTAATTTATAGATTAAAATATACAAATTTAGTTGCTGCTTATCTGATCAAAGTCCCGCAGTAGAAGATTACAGCACGCTGGGGTGGCTTCATGTTTCCCAGTTACAGCGGCGAGACAAAGAAGACGAAAAGGCGAAGAAAATGCCCCAAAATAGGCCAGAAAGACTGGACGTCTGTAGTAGAGACTACATGTCAGCTCGTCAATAGTCCAGCATGTGAATAGGCCAAGACGTGAATCGTCCAGGACGCGAATCGGCAGGGACGTGAATACTCCAAGACGAGAACCCTCACTACACAGAAATTACCAAAAAATCAAAGAAGATATAATTTAAATAGCACATTAAACCTCTCGTAGGAAAATTACTCACCAGACGAGAGCGAAGATAATCACTTGATAACATTCAGACGAAACAACCACAATAAAAGATTTAAAAAAAATGTAGCACTACAGTTTTACTACATCAAAATATATTGATTAGCTACATTACGTATAAGGAAAAAAAACGGCAACTTAAGTGCCAAGATCTGCCAAAAGGCAGGAACACCAAACACACTCATCTTGACGATACGGTGGTTGACGGCAAAGTGTTAAGAAATGCAACGGAAGAAGCTGCAGAAACGTTGAACAAAAGAGCATCGAATATTGTTAGCAACAGTACCAACATCGGCAAAGTGCGCATTGAAGCACAGTAGCATGCAACAATCACGTGATCAGAATCGCTAAACTGCATCGAAATGACGCGGTGAAATACAGAAATCACGCACTGCAACGGCAGCAGTACGTGACGTGGCATGAAGACGGAAGTACAGCAGAACAACTGACAGAGGGATGTAAAGCTCAGCGGCTACTATCCTGCTAAGAAAAAACACTGTAGCGCGACTAGTGTCGGCTCGAAGTAATGTAGCAAGAAAGAACAGAGGTAATTGAAAGTGAACTTTCTGAAATATCGTTAACAAATTTAAATTACTCAATAACACCTATTATAGTTAACATAATATTAAACAAGTTCATAACTGTGCAAAAAAAATTAATTAGCCAGAATTTAAAAAATATAAATTAAAAATAATATCATATGTATATTACTTAAGTCGTGTCGTATTTGATACGGCACAGTTAAAGTGGCATATTTACAAAAAGGAAAATTTATGCCATAAACAATAAATTCAAGATGACGATGATCACTCCTTCTTAATAGTTTGAAGACCGTACGCGTCTGCTGTGTTGTAGCCTGGTACGGAAAGTATTTTTTCTTACGCAACTATTAGAAATGTTTCCAATGAGTTTATCTACGAAAAGATGAAACACTTCAAACCGTGTCCCTATGATTTAAAAAAATGCCGTCCGCTAATTAAAAATATGATTTCCAAGCTCCTTAAAAGTACTGAAAATGATTTTTTCACGTTGCTGTAGCTGAGAAAATATCAACCGTAATCGGAAAACCAAACAATAGAAACCTGTGCTGGACTTCACCTCATACTTTACACAAATAAAACAACAGGGTCATCTTTTAAAGTCCCGTTGAAAAACATTGTCTACGAAAACACTGTGTGCAAGTTTAGTCCTCCGCTCCGAGAGGTGATGAACTGTTTGATGGACGTGTTAAATTCAACGTATCACCCTCCCCGTTTCCGTGCCTCTAACGTACAACGAAAGCTAGCGTCCACTAACTCTTAAGAGTGCAACTTACTGAAATCATCCGCATTCTACCTTCCACATAGGCAGTTTAGACAGGGAATCCACTATAAAAAATTAAGGGGGTGGTTTCCTAGACATATTGAATTTATGCTTATTTCCTCGCCAACTAATTTTGTGATGAAAGTTTGACATTCAGAGCCAATCATAGCATGCATCACACTTAATAGGTTTTTTCATTTTCACCCAGTTGGATACTTATACGCATTTTTAATACGCGATGGTAAGATTTTACAAAGTTCGATCACTAAAAAGGTGAAAAAGCGGAAAATTGGTATCATTCACTCCGTGATATCTACCAAACCAGTTGAGATATTGAGATATTTTTTTTTTTTGCTTCAGAAAGATGCTTACGTAAACACGAAAAATTATTAGATGAGCTTTTATTATAATAAAATAACTCGCAGATACTCGGTTGGGTAGTGGGGGGGAGGGGGGGTTGTGATCTTTGTAAACCTCTCAAAGCAGATGATCCAAAAAAGCAAGTATTTCATTAGAGAAGTAATTTATAGAGAAGTTAGCATTCTGAAATTATAACGTTACATATGGTTGTATAACCTGTATGTGTCTAGTGACTGAATATTTTATTTATTTTTATTTAACTTTAGACGGTACGTGTTGAGGCCACTGTCATCAATAACCGCGCTGGATGTAAACACTTCGTTATACCACTTATACTACCTATACCATCCAAATACTCTCTCATATTCGCGGTATGTTATTATATGACTACAAATAAGGCCCAGGACTATTGTTAAGATTTGTAGAGATAGACTAAGAACAGTTTTTCAAATGGCAGCTATAGCTACGCAGCCAGCTGCAGAGTAAGCTCAACCTGCAGCTAGGTTATATTAACACTTGATGGCATACAAAGAGGTCCTTCAATTGAAGTAAATACTCGCTATTACAAGTAATACACGCGGGCAATGCCGCAGGCGATATGCTAGATTTTGTCATAAAAATAATTGTTCGTTTGTCGTCTACGCGTTTCGTACCAGTCATCCAACCGCAATGAAATTTCTGCAGAAAAATTGGGCGGGGAAGGCAAAACCAGGTAAAGGGGCAGAATGGGACACCCCAAAAATTTGTGGAACATGTTTCTTAAACGGACTTTCATGACCCTTAACATCATTTCCCCCCATTTAGCACAACTTTTCAGTTGCAGAAATACTATCACATTAATTTAAAAAATCCGCAAAGAAAGTTGCGGTAAACAGATAGTCTCATATAAATATTCCCAGACATTTTATGTAGAATGCCAACTTCAAGATTACTTTATTTATGTAGTCGTTAAAGGAAGTCTGCTGCTTTTCGTCTGTTGTCTATTAGTTGTGTTGTCTGTATTCACATACATTCGTGCCTGCTGTCACTTGTGTTGGCATCGTTGTCATCGTCCATTTTTGTAGCAATTTTTCATACATCTAGTTGTTTTATTTTATTGATTTTGTCGTCTTTGCACGTACAACGACTATATTCCATTCCGGCGTTGTTATTCGTATATTTTATTATTATTTCCGCCTCATGTTATAAGACATGACTACATTCCTTTCCGGAATATTTACGTTTGTTGACAACTATCACTGGCTAGCTTTTTTGTTTTGTTTTTTATTTTACTATTTTCTGCAACTAGGCAACAGTCGCTCGAAATGGTGTACGTACACATAACAGGTTCGGTATATTAACCAATCCTATAGTGGAAATCATGATGGTACGGTCAGAGAATAAAAGTAACAAAAGCGACAAGACTTGCTTTTTATCGTACTCGTTTTCTCTTTGGATTGTCATGGTGTCGGAGTTCGCAGAAGTTTGGTTACACTGAAGCACGGTTATTGCCACGTAAGTAACGTCACATTTATAATTTATAAATATACAACTGAGATACAAGAAAATATAGTATTTATTTTAAGTATAAGCGGTAGTTTAAACCAATGTCTTAATTCCATATGGCTTTGTTTACTTTCCTGTACGCCTCGAGAGTTGGAACAATAACAACAATAAAAAAAGGTTCCATTGTGAGGCCGATAAAGTACGCTATTATCTGATGCTGAGCATTGAACCGCCATGCTTACTACTTTTAAATATATGATCAATGTACAGACTAGTTACAGAATCTTAGGCGCTACAAGAGATTATACAAACCAATGTGTCTAATCGACGTGGTAGGTATTGTTTATATTCCTGTACGACCGAGAGCTGGTACCATAACAACGAAAAAGCTTTCCTTGTCGCTTCTGTTACTATTTATTTATTTATTCTGTGGTGCAGTGTTAGAGAAATAAAAATTGGAACAAATGGTTGAGAATTTCTAGATTTATTCTACCTGCGTTGCTAGTTGGAAATGAAGGTAGGTCCATGCACTTTTCCCTGCAGTATAAAATAACAACCAGAACTATTACTTCCCCAAGGCTATACACAACATTATTCCAAGTACACTCATAATTGTATCCACACATAGTGCCAATACTTGGCTAGCTGTAGAATGTACGTACTTAACTCAGTCGGTACATGTACTGACTCAGTGCAAAAGCTCATGCGTCTGTTATTCGCTAGGTTATTGGATGTTGCTGTTGTTTCCTCTCAGCATAAAATTACTGTAGTCTGAATTTTCACAAGCTTGAGGGGCGGGAATCAAAGTAAAATTAAATAAATAATCCCAGCTTAAATATATACAGTAAATGTCAAGTATATAGCTGGATCCAACATTTATCATCTAAAATAATAAAGCAAAACAAAATAATAGACTGTGACTAGGCAAATTAAATGTTGTACTTGTAATCGCTGCCTTACGCATACACCCCTCGTTGGCTTGAGGTTTAACAAAAATATAACTTAATAATAAAAATATGCCTCTTCTCAAGATGGCAAAACTATTAAAATAAATAAATAAATAAATAAATAAATAAATATATATATATTGATTAGCGACCCGGGAAGCACTAATTATCTATAGCCAAGAATTGAAGTCTATACAATGACAAGCTGCACACTCACAAGTCTCTATCCTACTTAATTAATTGTGAATTATTATTTTTACTTAATTATTATTAGTTAATTAATTAATTTGTAGGGAAAATAAGACAAAATTTGGCAAAAAGAAAAAAAAACCTGTATGATCTGATTGCAATCAGACTTCACAGGATCAGTCGCTGGGCTATTCTGAAGATTGCATGAAAATTTTCATCAAAATCGCTCCAGCCGTTTTGGAGTCCATAGTAAACATACATACACACATCAATTTTTATAGAGACTCTCCTTTAGAGCGTCCTATAATATTATGATGACGGCAGATAGGCCCAGGTGTCATCTCAGAGGACATGCTATAACATCTTCTACATCTTGAAAATATTACTTGTGGTGGTAAATTATTATTAACATATTCTTTAAAATCTGTCTTCAAATCATCTTATACCATAAAAATATTACTCATATTAACTTCATAAGTGTTGAGAAAAATTATTTGCATGAAAAAGTCAAACAACTAATTCCATTACAACCCATTGCAGGAATCGTTCAAAGATAATATAAAATTTATCTAGATGTATTGAGAACTAATTAATTTGAACTTTGTTCCCCACTTCAACTCCACGGTTTCAAGTGTGCTAGTCAGGGAGGGCCTTAATGTGTACTTCACTACTTGGCAGAAAATAAGTTAAATTTTGGTTTCCATATTTAGACCGAATACTCTTCAATCTGTAGACATTAGAGTCAGTTCATGTTAAGAGCCCGTGTCTCTGTTAGCATTACAGTTTTAACAATTTCTTCCAGATTCAAATGTAGCATTATTCATTTGGAATTGTTACAATGGATACTTAGCTAATTACCTTACCTTCCATTACGCTCATAGTAAGTAATATTAATACGTAATTATGAAATCGTTAAGATTATATACAATTTAAGTTAAAAATTACGTCGTAAGATTCAGATGGAATAATTATACATTAATTTAGTCTAATAATTAGAGACACTGGAAAATCGGGAAAACATTTAAAGTTTGCAATGAACTATTGCATGTTTATCCTGCTATTATTGGATGATGTAATTTGTGACACGTGTGAACAATTTTGGAGCAAATCAGACCTACTCTGTGTCCAAGCTGTACATTTCTAACTGGGCATTATGAAGACAGAAACACTGCTTCAAATAAAAGTTAGTCAGTATCGAGAAAATACCTTCAGTGTTATACACAGTACGATGGACCCTAGCAAACATTCAGCTTTTCCCCTCGATCTTGCATTGTCTCTACTAAAAGTGCGTCCCTAATCGTAAAATATTTTGTTACTGTTCCTCAATTTGCTTTACGAACATATAAACTTCAACAAAAGAGGTGTTATATCTTGAAAGTAAGAACTTTCCAAGATCAGAATCGTCATAAACAAAACAAAAAAATGTTATAGTGCCCTCAAAAGAAACTTTTGAGTTCGTTAAAATGTGAACACTACCATGTTTGTGTTCACAAGTGCCAGAAATATACAAACTTGTTGAAAGAAATATATCAATATTTTAAAATGGGCTCACTTTTAAGTGAATAAATTGCTTGTACCCTTGCGGATTTTGTATTCGTATGATAAACTGTGCTTTTTCAAGTTCCATCATAGTAATATGTTAAAATGAACTTGTGGTTTAGATAAATTATTAGAAGTAAATGCAAAATCAAAACAGAAATAACACATTTTACTCAGAACAAAATGCAATTACGTAAGTAAATAAAAAATTTATTTACTCTCGTAAGCATACATGCTTATTTAAAAAAAACAATTCTAATTTTCGCAAACGTTTTATTTCAAAAGAAAAATTTTCTTGAGTGATAATATACTTTTCTCAATCTCGTGGAAGACTCTTCTATCTACAATTAATGCATATTATTTATTAAGTGAAATATGCTATGAGTTAGTCCCCAAAACAGTTTAATTGATTTTGGCACTAAATGATAGTTAATAAAAAACAATGAGACGAATATACACTAGAGCTAATTTATATAAGTTTAATTGTATAAGCCTGTAAATAAATATCGTATTTGAAATATGTTTGTAATGGGGGAAAATGTTTTAGTGAAATGTATTTGACATAAGCCATATCTAATCTCATAAAACCAAAACTGAAAAAAAAAGACAGAAAAAAAGATAGCCAAAATGTTTTTAGTCAACATATACATAAATAATAAAATATTTATGATTTATGATGCCATTTGGAGTTTTTCAATTTTGTTACTTACGTACGTGTTGACCACAGCCAATTTGACTCGATTTCCCTTTATTGTAGCTTATATTGGTTTAATCTTGTATTTCTGAGACCACATAGTTATGCAATGACGTATATCTACAAAATAAACGTCTTGTGAAGAAGGAACCGAAGGGCCATAGTATAACACATCCTGTATGAAGACTTACTACTGGGTATGCAGCTGCTTGTCTTGAAGGATGACACGGCATTAGTTTAATTTAGTTTATTGCAACCTTGGATCTTATTTCGTGTAAATTTTTGCATAAAGATATCGGTCAAGTCATATATGCAATATGCAATCAAATGAATAAATAACATGAGATAAACATTTGAAAGCAGACAGTAGAAGAGCAAAATTGAACATTATTCTTGCCGGTTCGGGCTCGTGATCATATATGAGCTCATGTCAGAATTCTTCATAGTCTCCACATGCAAAAAAAAAAAAAAAAGAGCAATGTGGTCCTGCTAGGGAAAAGTAACAGAGTGCGAATGACGGTGGAAACTGGAGTACTCCGAGGAGGCGAGAGGCCGTCAGTTTAACCTTACTCAGTAAGTGTACATTCTAATATATAATCAATGAGAGTTTGTTCGTATTCTACACGTCCACATGCCATTCACCCGGTTGCGATGTAACTGTCATGAGTTGCTGTGCGTGCGCCCTACGAGGATTATGTTTAGAAAAAGTGTGTGTGTGAAACAAAACGGGGTAAAGGGGCAGAAATGAGACCCCCAAACAAGTGAAAATACTAGGAAAAAACTTTGGTGAGTTGTGCGTGCGCTCGCGAAGTTTTCTGCAGAAGAAATGATTAGGGCCACGATTTTGTTGCGAAAAGATTTTTGCAACATTTGGTTTCAATGCGTCATGTGCACATCTGCAGCTCTGCTACCTACATCGTCTGTGATTGGATGATTTTACTCTCACTTGCCTTGACAAATTACAGAAGTACAGACTCGCCGTTATCTTACTCTGATTGGTGCAGTCAAATGGAAGAAGTGTCTGAACATAGACACGCTGTCAAAAACCATGAAGCAGAATTGCCGATGTGCACGTGAGACACTGAAACAAAGTGGGGCAAAAATATTTTCGCAACAAAATCGTGGCTCTAGAAATGATACTTTGGCTGAGGTGGGGTACAAGGATAGAACGGGACATATTAATATTCAGTCAATAACGTCATGACGCACGCAGGGCACAGTTAGCTAGAAATGAAATTGATTTGCTTGCTGCCTATTAGCTTCACGGTTATTTTTAACTCATAAAATTTAATCAATTCCGTTCAAGTGTGGAAAATTAATAATTTTGTATTTACAAAATAGTTTTAGTATTGTATACGTTACTAGAGTGCACAATATGCTCTCATGAACAAGTTATAGAGTACGGTACGTAGTATTCCCGTAACGGTATATTACAATCAAAGTATTAACAAAACGATAACATTTGCTTAATTAAAACTAACGTAATCACTGGATTGAAATAATTTTAAGTGGAAATAAGTTGTCACGGTGAATTTGATAAAACCCTTAAAAATACAAAATAAACATTATTTTTAGTCATATGAAATTTCTGGACATCTACTATAACTTCCTTTTTTTTTTTCAGAAATTTGTAAAAACTTTTCTTCGTAAGTCAATTGCACTATGTCGATTAATTATTTTTTTTGTTATTTTAGAACCGGCAACTTACTGCAGAACAGTTGTAGATCTAATTATGTAAACATCCGTTTTAGTAAAAACATTTATGGCGGAAACGTGTGTACGTTAAATATTAAAATCATCGAAAAAATAATTGATATTTTATTACGTACAAGCATAATGATTGTCGCGCAAATTATTGTTTCTAAAGCATCCATATTGAAAATAAACATTTAATTTTGTGAAAAACAATGCTTTATTTTTTTTTAATACGTAAAGTAATTAATTCAATGAATTTTTGTACTGTTACAAATTATGAACATTCCTCTTTCAGGTAGACTTACAATTTAAACTGTAGGCCTACATTTTTGACTTTTTTTTCAGTTTAGATAACATATTTTAAGGCGAATGTTTCCTTAGAATTTAGATTTTAGTTGAACATTTCCAGAAATTTAACGTTAAAAATAATATATTTTTAAAATTATAAGTAATAGACCATATATGAACAATTAATTGACGATTAAAAACGTTTATCTGCCTTTGCAGTTGTGACACGTGAAACCATTACTGAAGAGAAGTAATTATGTATTGATTTCAGTATCACGCCAGTATGTACAAATGGCAATCAACTCAACTAAGTAAAAATAATGTTACGCACTGACGCATTTTCATGTTAGGCTCTGAATTCTATTTAAATCGTATAAATTAAATAAGGAGATAAACATAAAATCAGCATACATACATAGGAAACTATCACTTAACTATCTGTGCATATTGAAGAGTCAGGCTCAGTGATACATAAGTAGCCACTCTTCATCTACATTAAGAAGTTAAGTGTAATTTAATGCTTACTTGGGCAGATATGGTCACAGAATAAGCTTGAACAGATCGCTGGAGAGAAAGCCAAGTGATTTACAATAAAACGTAAATGTAATAAAGAACTGATAAACTAGCAATATTAAAAAAGTAAGAGATTAACAATATGTGGGATTAATTAAATTTTCACTGTAACGTATTTCACATTAATATTTGTATATTAGACTGTACTTTCAATATCAGTTGTTTATGAGATAACATAGTCAATAAAATCCCTTTTTAGTTTGGTTTGTTTATCTTAATAATGTTTCATTACAGATATTTTTATAGGAAAGAAAATTTTGGACAGCATGTATCTGTTGTTACTATGTTTCGTAAATGTTCATTGCCGGTAATTTTATTTCCTTTACAGTAAATTTCTTTAACACTACAAATATTACATTAAAGGTTCAACTTAATTATTTTAAGTGGTGCCACAACTTTGTTTACTGTCAATGTATACTTTAAACGAAAATTTTCTCAACAACTTGGCAACAGTTCTTTATATTCAAGCTTTAATTTTTTAGCTAAAAAAATACTTATGTACAATTGTGGTGTTTTATATATATATACATATATATAAATTTAAGCTGACTGACTGACTGACTGACATATCAAACTGCAGCCCAAACCACTGGACCTAGAATCGTGGAATTTTTTGTGGGGGTTCCCCTCTGGTCGTAGGCGAGCACTAAGAATGGATTTCTCGAAATTTGACCTCTAAGGGGGTGAAAAGAGGTGAAATATATTTCCGAAGGAACATCGTTAGAGTTCGAACCCGAAGGCCTATCATCGTGATTTTAACTTTAATAGGACACTCGTAAAAATGCATATTGGCAAATTTAAGGATTTTTCGAATTTCAACATTTAAGGGGGTGAAAAGACCTTAAATGTGTTTCCGATTAACTATCGATATCTATCGAATCCTTCGGTATAAAGATACGGTATTCACTTCAAAATATTGCTTACGTAAATGTCCAAAAAGCAGTTTTAGGATTTTTTTGAAATTTGACCCCCAAGTAGTAACAAGGGGTAAAATGTGTTTTTTTTTTATAAATCGTCTGTATCTTTGAAACACAATTGGCTATCGTCGTGATTTTTACTTTAATTGGCTACGTATACAAATATCTATGACAGGACTCCAAGACGTTTCGAAATTCTTTAATTACGGGGGTGAAATTACGCGAAATGTGTTTTCGATTATCCCTTCATATCTATCGAACCAATCAAGATATCGAAGTGCTCTTTGCTTCAAATTGATGCTTTTGTGATTATCCCAAGTATCATTAAAATTTATTTTCCGAATTCGGCCCTAAACCGGTTAAAAAAGGGGTAAAATGTGTTTTCGATTCTCAATCAATATATATCGATCCCGTAGATTTGTATATAGCGACGTGATTTTTGTTTAAGATTGATGCTTACTCAAATACCTGCAAAGCAATTTCAGGAATTTTTGAAATTCGCCACCTAAGGAGGTGAAAAGTGGTGAAAAGCGGTGAAAAGCGTTTTCAATTAATCGTCGATATATCTTGAATCCAGCAGGTTAATGTTGTGTTTTTCACGTCGACGAGACACCAATAAAGTATTCTAAAACGTGATTCTAGGGTTTTTCGAAATTAACTATCGTCGTGGGTGAAAGACCTTGAATGTGTTTTAAATAAATCCTCGATATCTATCGAACCCGTCGAGATATACAATTAATTTTTGCTTCAGGATGATGGTTACAGAAATGACCGCAAAAGCGTTTTAAGGTTTTTCGAAATTCGATTTCTCAGTACTGTGCAGGGGTGATATGTTTTTTTTTTTTGTGATTGATCGATTTTGATTCGATTGAACGGGCTAGCGATGTGATTTACACTTGAATTGGATACTTATACAAATGTCTAAGACGTGAAATGAAAAAATATTTCGAAATTCGACACCCAAAAGGGTGAAAAAGCACAAAATTTGTTTTCCATCAACCCACGATATCTATCTAACCAGTAGCGATATTGAGGTGTTGTTCGCGTCAGAGTGATGCTTACGTAAATATTTAAAAAAATTATATGTATTTTTTGTACTTTATAAGTAGGGACCCTTGTTTTTCGCGAAAAGAATTTTTCCTCACTTTGTTTCCTTGCCATACGTGCACATCTGCAGTTCTGCTTCGTGGTCAGCGATTGGATATTTAACTGTTACGAGCCTTGAGATTCTACCGGCAAATCACAGACGTGTGGTGTTGCAGGAAAGTTTTTGTAATTGGCTCAGTCAAATGAGATACGGCTCTTCACACATACACGCTGCCAATAACCATGACGCAGAATTGCAGATGTGCACGTAAGGAACTGAAACAAAGTGGGGCAAAATTCTTTTCGCGAAAAAACAGGGTCCCTATTTATAAGATAAGGTGATTATTAAGAATAAAACTATGTTGGTCAGCATTCAAGGCAGACGATCCAAAAAGCGGGAACGAGCAGCGAGAAATTACCTATACAGGAGTTTCACTCTACAGTAACCTATTGAGACGTGGTGTTGTACAACCTCTATAAGCCCAGGACATAGATATTTTATTTTTTAAAATTAAATTTTATTTTCATGAATTATTTCAACATTACGTGAAGCAGTTGTTTGTTACTCAGGTCTATATTCCGGAAGGTTACGGGCTCGAATTCCGTTAAAAGTTGCGTGCGAACGTTCAATTCTAACACACAAAAACTACAAGGCAGATCGAATTAGTACAATTTGCGTATAGTCGTTTAAAAGGATTATAATCGCAGTTTGCATTCCACTTAGGTTCCTCTACAACAACAGCTGACATATCATCGGTATACTGCCGAAAGTGATTAAGTCATAAGTGTTATTTTGTTTAAAAACAACATTAAATTGTAGATATTAACAAAAATGTGGTATGTTACTATACTGTGACACAACAGCACGAATCGACGAATAGACTTTAAACTTAGGCAATTGTTCGTGAACAACATATAGGCCTACATATTCCTAACCTTTTTATCGTTTTATCTCATTTGACTGGGTCACTTTTGGCAGTAAACCGACGATATATCATCTCACTAATCTCAGGTTTGGGGCAGAAAATTCGTTTCCGCGAAACCTTTACCTACTGAAACTTTGTAATGGCAATAAAGTTCAAGTGAATATTTTGAAAATATATAATTGATGGTACCGTCACCAATGGTTGTGCACAGGGTAAATCAGATGTTTTTCTTTCGATTAACCTCTTACCTTAGGTGTCTGTAATCACCCCACAACCTCAAATTGGCAGGGCTATAAATAAGGCCCAGGCGAAGTCGCTGTTAGTGGCAGGGACAAACTTAAGACTGCTTTTCGCGTGGACAGCTATAGCTACTTACAATGCTGCAGAATTATTTCAACTAGCCGCTTGGACATTCTAACTCTTGATGACTGAAGTACCAATCATGTGTACAAAGATGTTTCACAATTAAAGTAAATTTTATCAGTTGTGTATTATACTCGCGAGCAAAGCCGCGGGGGACTGCTAGTATATATATATATATATATATATATATATATATATATATATATATATATATATATATATATAATTTCAACAGGCAGAATTAACCAAAGGAGGGCGTTGAACTATGAACCAACGCATAATGTATGTCCGACCGTACATAAACGCATAAAAATATGTCTCACGTAAATTAAATGAAGAGCATTTAATATTAGTTAAGATTAATCAAATTAATAATAAAACTGTGACAACAGTGAAATAAGGGTAGTGAAAAAAGGGTTAAGTTGGTAAGAGTGTAGACAGCAAATGGTAATGTATACATGAGAAGGCAAGGTTGTGTACTGCTGTCTCGACTTCGTATTTGTGACGTGTTCTCGCCTGCAGTTTAGTCCGCCCGCCTGGCAGCTATCTCCGCTCTTCCTTTCTACGAGTCTTCGCTCCCCGGAGCTCGCAGATTTGTTTGACGCGTCTCATGGAGGGGAAGACAGCCTACTGTATTTTTAAACCTTCCGAGACACATACAGAGAGAGAGAGAGAGAGAGAGAGAGAGACTGTATGAGAGTGAACGTTGTACTACTGAATGTCGCAAACTTCACGGTCTCCGAAAATTTCACGTGTTCAACTACCGTCAGACTAGGCTCCATAGTCCTATATACAAGTTCACCCCAGATGCGTGTTGATTAACTGTTGCTCAAGTGAATAGCCACTTGTGCATCTTATAAGGTAGCGTGGGGATTAAGTGACTGTCTTGCAGCACTGCTATTGCTTCTACGTCTTTAATGCTGGTTTGTACAATCACAGATTTATTTGGAAAAATGTTTTATATACACAAGAGTTTCACGTACTTTCCGACTTCAGACTAGAATGCAAGCTGTTGTTGTCTTGTTCGTCAGCCCTTTAAAAACCAATGCCGTAGCTTGTAGCGAGGAAAGTTTTTGGCCAATAATTGAGAGTGACCAATCTAATATAAAGCAGTCAAATACGTAAATCACACCACATAACGAACAGTGGTAGATTATATTACAAATGTTCTTCAAGGCTGTACTGATCAACGAAGTATATTCTATTCGCAAATAATAAAGCGAATTTTACATGAATCTACTTAATGACGTCATATGTGTCTGCCCTTTGGTTATAGGTCATGTTTCTTTGTAAGAAGGTGTTCCTCATTTGGCTGCACCAACCAAAGAACGGTTACTACTGAACCAATCATCTGTCACTAGCAGATAGACTCCCAAACCCCATTATGTCTGCAAATAGCGAATCCCAGAAATGTACTTGTAAAGCGTTTTAAATTACTTATAGTCATGGAATATTTTCGCGGCACTCGAGTATCCGTACTACTATGTAGAGGCACGATTATTTCGCGTAGTGATCTAGCTGCAGCCTAGACTTCTCAGTTCTATACACGTTCTGGTCAAGGTCGAATATGCATTGACTTCTAACTGTACAAACTGGTGGCACGTGATATCTCCACGAAATATTTTGTTACACATTACTGGCTTGAAGTCGCCAAATGTGTATCGAAACAGCTGTCGTCTAATCAAGGAAACGAACATGAAATATACGTTATTGACGTTCAACCTAACCTAGAATCAATACGCGAAATAATCGTGCATTTACTACTATGTTCGGGCAACGCCTACCACATACTTCAAATATACTGTAACTTGTAGGGAAACATATTTTTACAAAAATATTTCACATGTGCCTGTGTAGGAAAACACACTTCCGATGAGTAGGGAATGTACTTAAGACACCGTGCTCTTAACACGGTTTTTAATCCCTACATCATAGCTAGGGAAAGGAATATTTCGCGAGTTCAACGACATGCGTGTTAGAATCCATTGTCCTATTTACACACAAGCCCCGGCCATTTGTCTACTAGTTGCTACTCCCTGGAACAACAGACAATGAACCAATATACATGCCTTGAGTAGACATAGCACAGTAGATTCTAACACGTCGGTCATTGAACTCGCGAACTATTCCTCTCCCTGATCATAGCTAAAACGGTCTTTTTAGACGGCCGTAATTAAACATGTACTAACTTAATGTAAATGAACCTCAGATAGAAACACGAACTGAACTATGATACAGACTTCTCGCCAGTGAAATTAGCCTAAATGGCCACAGTTTGAAGCCCCTTAGTAAAAATGGATAGGCGGGTATCTTGTCAGCGCTTGTCTCGTTGTGGCCTTGCGGCATTTGTTGCGCGCTTCAAGGGCGCCCTTATAGCTCCGTCACTTCTGAGCCTCTAAGGTAGGCGGTGCCCTTGATAGTTTGATGTGATAATACAGAACGCATTTACGAAAATGACCTGCTAGGTTTTCTCAGTCACAGATATAAGTCAGGTTGTGATCGAGTGCTTGCAAGCAATCAGTTATGTTCACTTTCTGAACGCAAGGAAGCAACACTGTTCTATATATTCCCTTCTCAGGCTAACCGAGTAACTCTTTGTAAACGGAATGAATCGCCGGTGCTTTTGTGACACAACTACATTTGTCAGCCTATATGCTGTGAAATGGCAGACGCACTCACTCGTAATGCTGGAATCACAACAGCGCGAAATACACGACGCGAATGCTACGACGCGAATATCAAAACGTATTAACTAATCAGCGCCGAGGTTTTTGTGACGTCAACGCGAACAAAATTTTCGGACGCGACGGGAATTGTGAACAGAAAATTTATCGATTTCATTTCCGTCGAAATTTAATTTTGTGCCCAACTGTTGGTGAAACTGGTGAGTTGGTGATAAGTTGTATTTGTGGTTTTCACGAGAAGTTTTCATTCGTTATTATTGGCAAATAATAGCTTTGTAATTTTGACTTCATTACCCACGAGAGAATGCCAAACATATTTTACAAATAAAAGAAAAAAATGTAAATTTGAATGGCAGGGATATAAGGGCGGTATTATTTAAATGTAGTTTTTTTGTATTTGTCGTGTGGCACGAAGACTAGTGTTGGCAATTAGGAGAATGATAGTGTGGCATCGCGCAGCGCCTGTCGTGGTATTGTAACTGCAGTATCACGCTACAGAAAGAAATGGTAGTTAGTAGATATGCTTGAGATGGGAAGGGGGAGGGGGTAAGGTAGAACGAGAGGTTTTTTGGCCGCAAGTGGCGTGGAGACTCAATCATGCGGAACACGAGGCGTGACAAGCCCGCTAATTGCCGCATATGTGACGTCACAGCGACACGTCACACCGTCCACTGCAGACGTCCCTTCGCTGCTGCCTACAAACACACCTACATTCTGCGCAGTTGCCAGACCTGCCTACGTAGCCTGCAATACTCTTATACCTATATCAACCATCCAGAGATAAGTAGGGCTAGGAATATTTCACGAGTTCAACTACCAACATTCTAGAATACATTAGTCTGTGTATACCGAAGCCCTACAATTTGTCCATTACCTGCTACATCAATCAGTACACGAATAACTGCGACACATTACTTCTGAGATTTGTGGGTTTAACCTTCAGACGTTGTGTGTTACGCATCCATTCACTGACCACATGGAAGAGTTGCAGGTGCGCACGTAAGGCACTGAAACTAAGTGCTACAAATTTTTTTTTTCGCAAAATTTCCTGTCTCTACTTATTTATAACTGGCTTGCTGTCGTCGAATGCGTGTTAAAACCGCTCTGGTCTAATCACAGACGGTGGAGTGAACACGTTATTGACGTTCAACATGACCTAGAATCAATACGCAAAATAATCGTGCCTCTACCTATAGCTCAGTAATAAAGGTATCTCAGCAACTGCGTTATGTTATAATCTTCTCGTAAAATACTGCCTAGAGGAGTCCTCGACTGGCGTATGTACGGCGTTGCAGCGTGTCACGCGTATTCTATTTTACGCCAAACCGCTTAACTTTTTCATATTATGTTTATCTACGAAAATAACACACACTTGAAACTATGCTTCTATGTTTTCAAAAATTCAGCACGCTAGTTAGAAACATGATTTTCGGGCCTCTCAAAATTACAAAAAAAAAAAAAAAAAGTTCTTTAAAGACTGCTGTAACTCCAAAAAAATTACCTGAATTCCTAAAGTGCAAAATGAGAGGCATGCGTTGGTCTTTACTTCATTCTATTCAGAAATAAAATGTTTTGGTCGCCTCTTAAAGTCCCGTAGGAAAAAGACTAGAAAGAAAACTTTGCACGCCAGTTTGGCGCGCTGCTAACAGAGGCGATATGCTTCTCGTCAAGCTGGGACACTGGCTCTTGTCACTACGCTGTTTCCACGCGTCAAGGTGGAAATTCGACACCGGGGAAGACTCTTTTTAAAATACAGAATATTTAGGAATACAGAAGTGAAACACCCGGCAGGACGGGGAACTCAGCCACACACACACCAGGAGAACTAGTGGTTGGTCAGTACTCCGCGAAGAGAAGCAAAATTATTTGTTTTCCTGTACCATTTTTGTCCGAATAAGCTCATTTATTAGTAGAAGGAAAATGTCGATCCGGGGTCTTCAGTATATTTATATACATGAAGGAAGGTTTCTAACCTGTATATTTTTTCATCAGACATCAGCGTTTTACTGACTACATGGCGCAGATAACTTTCGTCACAGAGCACCATAGTGGAGACCATCTTACAAGATGTAGTTATTTGGGAAGCTTCCTACTCGCTCACGAAGATGACAACTCAGATAAACGAATGAAGTCTTGTCGTAAATTATAATAAAAATATATTGTTCTTGATTTATACCTATTCTGTAAAGGAGAATGAATTTAGTACAGAATTTTCTGGCCATCATAAGGTTTTTCGGTCTGGAGTACTGTACTACCGATACAATATGAGCGATATCTTTTATGAAATATTAAGAATTAGCACTAACTTGATTGTATGTATTTATGAATGAATTGGTGTCTCAGGAGGATAAGAAAAGGAGATAATGTTGATGTGCAGGACCAAAAATTATTTGTGTAGCTTAACTGGCATAAGTGACTGACCGAACGTTTAGAATATATATGTGCGTTACTATATATCGAGTGCTTTGTCAGCATCGGATTTTAATTAGTTAGTCTAATGATTCTAAGTCGCGGAATGTTTAGTATTATGGAACATGATTATGACCGTTATTAAAAAAAACAGTGATATATATACTTTTTTTGCAGGTTTGTTTAGTAATGATAGGAATTCAGGTACAAAAATAGTTACATTCATAGTAATTATATGACTTCGGAAATTAATGGTCAAATTTTACACGGAGATTGGTTTGAGGCATATATCACTAGTTTTTTTTTCATGTGTTTCAATAGTATGTTTCAATGGTGTTTTGTGTGTATTACCTGACTGAGTAGTATGTTCTGGTGAAGTACAAGTAGATGATTATTGGTTTTCTTTGATGGATGATAATGATATGTAGGTTTGTAAGTCTTAAAAAGTTTAGCGAAGAAATATCAGCTATGTTTTGTCTGGCATGTATGTACTGGAGATGATAACGTATACGGCATGATTCAGTTATTGATAATTGATATAACAGGGACGGATTTTGGTAGTGTTAAGTTATATGACTGAATGGTGCAGTTTGTGTATTATTTGGAGATATCTGTTGATATTGACTTAACGTACAGTATCGAATAGTTTACTATGTGAACTGTTTCGGTTGGTTAATGATTGCTGAGCTAATATTGTAACGTATGATTCGTATGGAAGATAATGTACTTTCGGATGTATTCTTTTATTTTGATGCATACAAATATAAAATGATAAGTCTATTGTATGTTTGACCTATCTTGATAATTTAGTAGGTAGTTTGTAAATCGAATATTACAAGTGACGCTGGGATGTGGATTGAATGGTGCTAAGTAGCGCTTTACATTAGGATAGATAGTATGTAATATTTGACTGGTAGGGCTAGATGGTTACAGAAAAGACTGAAGATGATGCTATAGATAGGTACTGCGGCTAAGTGTACTGATAACTGCACGGAAGTTATATTAGTTCGACAAGATTTGGAGTGGTAAATCTTTTATGGAAGTGATCTTTGACGCTTCGTATTTTTTTTATCAATGTTCAAATTCAGAACAAGTGCGGAAGGTGAATACGGAGATAATAAAAAAAATATGAATTTGAATGCTAAAATGAAAGAGAAGGGTAAGTTAAAAGCAAAAGAGCTGAGCTTGAGATTAATAAACGTCATCGCAGAAGTGAAATATTTTATGTCGTATGAGATAATTAATAATTTTATTAATTTTGGATGTGAATAGAAAAAAAATGGTTTTTCCTGAAATTTGTTACGAGTAACTCGACTTTGGTAGTTTTATGTATTTTTTGTATATGGTCAATTAGATTAGATGAAAATTGAACTCTGTTATGTATGGATCAGTTCTGTATAGTATATATTTATTTGAAATGGTCAGTTCTAAAGGGTTTCGTTAATGGTAGGTCTTATTTAGTTTGCAGAAAAGTCGGAAAAATTTTAAAATGCATGCGATATTAGGTAAATAGAACTGTGGTGACATAGTCAGTTTTTACATTAAGATTGTTATTACCAGATATTTGCAAACTTGTAATTTTAGTTATTTAAGCTAATGCTCGACTTGATTAGGTATGTATAGGGTAGAAAAAAGAGGTGCATTTATTGTTTATGTGTTGTTACTGAAGGACTCGTCATATATGTAGGTTTAACATTGTATCAATAAGTACACGTAAGTTTTTAATTTCTTTTGATTAGTAGGCTCAAAGTTCGACTGAAATGATATATGTGAAGAGTGAGATGGAAAGATCTGAAGTAACTTGGCTGTAACTCTTACAAGGTGAATCGTACAAACCGTCTCCTAACAGGATATACTTGACAAAGATTAGTTTAGTAAAACAATACTCTGCGCGAAACTTCTCTCCGAGATACAAACAGACCTGACAAATACGGAAAGTAGCAAAGAAATTCTAGTTTTTATATTTGGTAGTCAAATTCAGCTCGCTATGTTACATAAAGAATGATGTCCGCCAATGCGAATCACTGAGTAGCCTTGCGTGTGGTGTAACTTGCCGTTATCAGCTGTTAGTGTACCGACATCTCGCGCCCTACTGAACCTGGGTTCGATGGGATGCCTACCTATATTCGCTGTTTTAGCAATTTTTAGGTTCATCTTTTTAAATGTTCTTTTTAAGAAAAGTTGTAATTTTGGATGGTATGAATTATGATGGACTCATGTAAAGTAAAAAATGAATAGCTGTAGTATTTGAATAAAAATAATTACCGATCGAATTTTTCAGTTTTTGGTAGAACTATAATATTTGTTTCTACGCGGACTAGTGTGATTATTTTCTTCATAGTTAGGTTATGTGTCCGACTATGATAAGTGAATGTAGGGTAGGAATAAGGGGGCATTTATAGTTAAGACGAGTAATGTAGAAGTGCTAGTTCTGTATATAAGTTTGACCTCGTGTTAATTAATGTAATAAGGTTTATGTATTTTCTTTATATATGGAAACATTATGGTGAGTGAGAGATTTTGGTTGGTGCTCAACATCGATTACATTAACGCTGGAAGAATTGATATGATTTAGAATGGTTGAGTTCAAGTCGGACTGAGTTATGAACCTGAAAGGAAATTTAGTCATATTAGAGCTGCAATGGGTATGGAAGAAACTCATGAAGGTATGAAATATTCAAATTAATTTCTAATTTACATACTGTGTATGAAATTCAATGGAGAAAAAGCTTTACAAGTAAAAAAAAAATTAGTACCCGCTTATTAGTATAATACAGTATAATGTATTTTACATTCATGTTGCTCATCGTATATGATGTCTGCTGTAGATGAAAAGTGAACGTCTATAATGGACGGGATCATCCAGTGATGAAAACTAACTACAGGGTTTACATTCTACATCTATGCTTGTTAACTGTTTCCGCATCGCGTATACATATCAGCAATATGAATTTAAAGCATGGAATAATACAGAAACGCGGCTACAATTTTATGTGTTGCTATAATAATATAGCAAGTAGTTTTCTTGTTAAATTTGAGAAAGCACTAGTGTTACTCTGAAAGGGAAATGCATGTGGCGTCGCTCACTGAAACATGTGATGTGCTATGTGTTGTGCTTCCGGTGATGTGTTCGGAATGTATGTACTTAGTTCTGTGTGGAGCTAAGAGTGTGTTTGTGTCTATGCGTCAAGCAGTGGAATTGAGTTTAAGTATGTTTAGTCGACTTATATATATGAATAAATGGTTATATGTAGATATATTATACAGTAGATATGTTATTGTTTTTTACGCTTTGTCGATCTCGATGTGATCAGAGATGGAACAAATCACTCAAACAAACAAGCGAACAGGAAAACAAGAAAGTAATTACACATATTCAGAAGTCATGTAAAGCAATGTTCTAGAGTGATTTCGGAATACAGTTGATAAACAAAATATCGGTGTGAATGTACTGGTATTTAAACCCACGATCTCCATATTACAAGTCCGCACGTGCAACTCTCGTGTCACCTTATTTTAACATAAAATTCAATTATTTTGATAGCTGTAGAGTCTGTAAGTATGAGACTATAATTTCGTATTGGTATAAGTCTAGTTAATGCATGTGCACACTTTGAATTCAGCAACACGTTGTAGTTTTGATAAAAAAAACAATCGTGCCCTGACGGAGATTAGATTCCTGGACCATTAGATTAAATTCAAAACATGTTACCACTGAGCTATCAGGATAGTAGTGATATAATTTTTCTTAAGACTTAAAATGTAACGGGAGGGCAGGAAACGTCTGGCACTGTGCCACAGCGAGGTAGGGCGTGGCAGGTCATATAATGGGGTTTGCGATTGTTCTTTTCAGAATTGCGTTTTTCTTTTCTTACATCGGATACATACATAGACTGTGTCTTGGGGAAATGTACGGCTGTGTACTTCCCAGACTCAGTCCAGCAGCGAGGTCGGATGTTACCAGACACCGCACAGGTGTGTAAGCAGAAACGTGCATGTCCAGAGTCCAGAGTCCTGAGTCCAGAGTCCGAACTCCAGAGTTCAGAGTCCAGAGTTGAGTCATGTTGCGTCATGCGACGACGACGACATGCGAGCGTCTGGCACAGCGCAGCAGTATGCACGTGGGGAGATGTTACCCTACACCATGCAGGTGTGCGCATTAGAAAATAAATCATATAGTTTTGTACACAGTGTCATGTGACATCGCACCATGTATCTTCTCTCTTGACTCTGACAAGGTCAGACAACTACGTTGCGCTCTTGTGTATATACTTACAGCTACCTACATTATATAGTCGTGTACTCTTAAATCTAGTATGAGAACTACTTAGATTGTATTTATAATGGATGAATTCGATACTTAAGCCTATCCATTCTACTCGCCTAAAAACAAAAAAGGTTATAGGTAAATTCAAGGACTAATGTAACGGTGTGTCTATTGCTGAGTTTGTAGGACTGCCTACAGGTGCTGCGAGAATGTATGCAAAAAGGTTAAAGGAATTCAGAAATTTGTGATAAAAAAGAAAATTACCTTCCAGGACTACATCAGAGCTTTGAACAGAGAGAATGTTATGCAAGTAACTGCACATAGTATAAGATCATGGAAAAAGCCGCTATATTCCAAATGTAGCAAAAAACTGACGCTTATTTGGCTAGACGACAAACTATGCGTGTGCTAAGATGTAGTAAACACTCTACCATATGGATATGCAGACATAAGGTTAAGTCATGTTCATTTTACTATTTATATTAAATTTGTCACTGTAGCATACTAGTTCCCTAACAATTGTAAGAGGTGTAGTACACTACTAGCAGCTACTAGAAGACAACTGCAGAAGTCACGAGACTCCACCAAGATTACATTTCGAAACTGTTCAAGATTACCACACCAAGTAACTGTATAAATGTTAAGAAATTAAACAACAACATGTGAAATAGACTCCCAGAACTGATACAGGGGAAAAATATGTTTAAATTATCAGAAGTCTAGAACATGTAAAGCTGTAAAACCAAATCATTAAAAGATTACTTAAAAGTTATACAAGGGTTTAAAAAGTAATATAAGCTATCAGTGGGACAGCATGGAAACATCTGAGCAGTCTTAGTGATAAAAATCTAACTCATACGTGTGGATAACTACATTAGGCGACGATGATGGTCAGCAACACGATAAAGACTGGGCTCAAGAAGCTATTTATACTCCAGTATATGCAGAAAGAGAAGCTAGGACAGGTTGTGACTTGCCTGACAATGATGGAGGTATATTGGGTGAGGTGCAATGACAGTTCAAGGTCATGTAATGTAGGAAGAGATGCTGGGACAGGTTCTGACAGGTGCAGCAGAAATGTAGGTTGAAGAGGGGAAAGAAAGGGGAAGTGAGCTGGGACAGGTTCAAACTTGTGCAGCGGTTCTGGTGATGGAGGGGGGACAAGAGGGGGATTTGCAATGACAGTTCAAGGTCATGTGGTGTAGGAAGAGAAGCTGGGACAGGTTCTGACAGGTGCAGAAGTAATGGTGTGGAAGAGGGGAAAGGAGGGGGGGGAGTGAACTGGGACAGGTTCTGACACATGCAGCAGTAATGTGGTGGTAGAGGGGAAAGGAGGTGGGAAGTACAATGATAGTTCAAGGTCATGTGATGCATGAAGAGAAACTGGGACAGGTGTGCCAATGAATGTGCATGAGAAGGGAGGAGAAGAGGGGAGAGGGGAAGGTACTGTTTATAACTGCATGGTTATACAAATCTATAGTCAGTTCCCTGCTGGATGCTGAAGAGGTCGGGTGCTGTCTGTCATGTCTGGGAGATGTGCAAGTATCAAAATTAATTACTGAATTCATCGGGAATCGATTGGGTATAGATTCGTGAATCTAGGATAATTGATTGATTGAATCGTGTAACATTACACATTTATTAAAATGATAAATGTTTGAATTGATCGATAATCGATTGGGTATTGTGCGAAAGAAGTTAAATAATAAATATTATCGATTGATTTCACATTTTTAGTTATTAAAAATATTAGGGGTTATGTATACACATATACTGCATAGCATGTGAACATTATATAAAGTAAAACACTAGAATTAAATGATCGATTACCTGGAAATGGCGACGACAGCAGTGCCCCTAGCAGACAACTCGGGAACAACAACAAGATGGCGACATTAGCAATACCTACAAGGTCGAGCCGAAGGTTGCAGTGCATGGCCGAGCATACTTGATGTATTTTTTAACTAAATATTTTATACAAAATATTTTTATTTAAATTGATTTAATTTTTATTACATTTATTTTCTAAATGCATGTGGGGTTAGGATGAAATGCGAAAACATTTTTTTTCTGAAGACTCGGAAGAAACCTCCAAGATGGCGATGGAAAACAATATGTCGGATTTTTTAAAATATTTTTTTTTTTGAATTTTCGAAAATGACATCATCCAAGATGGCGTCCGAAAACAATATGGTGGTCGGAAACAAGATGGTGGTCGGAAACAAGATGGCGGCCAGAAACAAGACGGCGTCGGGATGTCGGGTTACAGGGATCAAAGGTCAAGGTCAATCTCACAACCTCAGCCCCCAGCCCCTGTCTCCGGACCGGCATTTTCCTTCTACTTTTATTGTTAGGAAAAGGAAAATTCTGTGAGTTCAGTGACCTCATCATATATTCCACTGTGCTATGTACACACAAAATCCGTCCATATATATTTTTTTTGCTGTTCCGGTGAGATGCAACTAATGGAGAAATGGATGGGTCTTGAATGTACAGAGGACAGTAGATAATATGTCACTGAACTCGCGAAATTATCCTTTCCTTGTTTATTGTTCCTTCCAGCAGGTCACAATTACTAGGCGAATACATTATACTCAGTGCTGTACACATTTTCTAGAAGTAAAGACGATTTAACGAGATTTAAAAATTTCACGATGTCAGCCAAAATTTAAAGCTTACGAGGGCGAGGTACATAATTCAACGCTAAAAGCATTCATTATCTAGAACTGCAGGTTTCTTGAAGCCAATTTGCGAAAATTAACCAATAGCAATCCTAGACCATAGTTTTAGCCAACGTTTTAAAGAAAATAGTTTCCAGTGTTACGAACTTCTGAGACACAGTCTCTGACGCCAGAACCTCGTGCATTTAACTGAGCACAAGAGATCACGCGTAACATATGAGTAATTTTGGAAAAATATTTACTCTTTAAGTGGGCAAGTACCATTATCTAGGATAGTCATTGAGTATTTTATCCATATTGGCTTCGAAAAAGCGTAGGAATCAATTAATGTTTTCAGCATATATTTATCTACCACAGTCTTAATGTATTTGAAATTCAACCCGAGTGAAACTTACCCGTATTTGAAATTTCACTTGACGTCCTGTCGATCAGCTCCTCACTCACTCTACTCTCGAGCAAGGTAAGTGGCGTTAATGTAACTTCTAGTACAGGTTAGGAAGATAAACTAATTTCTTATGGGCGAGATAGGCAGGGGAAAAATTCTGCCTCCAATTGCGCTGGTGTCGGTAAGAGGCAATGAACTTTGCCGAGGTCGGTACCGATGATTCACGAACGTGACGTCATTAAGAATCAACCTTAGCGACTGGAAGGGGAGGAAGCAAGCTTCTCCTAACTTTCCCTCTTCTGTCTGGCTAAGGTTACTTCGTGAATCCTCGGTACCGACGTCGGCAAAGTTCGTAGCCCCCTTACAGATGTCAGCGCAACAATAATCAGAATGTTTCCATTGCCAAACTAATAGCCTTAAGTTTCCTAGTCTGTAGCATAATTAACCTTAGCGATGTTTAGAAGACGGAAGTTGCCATTTTGCGAAAAAAAAATCCGCAAACAGTAGGCCTACACATAACGAAAAACATTACTAAGTGAAACTGAATGCACTTCATTCAAAATAACGAAGAAACATGCACGAATTTAACACATCACGTAATATGAATGAAATAACGCATAAAATATGTACTACGGACATAGCATTTAGCAAAATATTTACTATGTAAGAAATATGTTGGATTTTTTTTTTTGCATTTCGGCAATGATAATACCCTGAATAGCACAACAGGCAAGACTGGGGTAACCTACCATACTCCTGCGGGTGACTTTTCGAAAGCGCTATTAGAAGTGAGTCAGGCTGACAGGAGCTCGGCGATGCTGCAAGGAGTGAGATACGAAGACTCGGCTGTGCAAGAATGTCAGGACTGAGGAAGTTGCCAACATTGCGGCGCGGTGGTAGACGACAATCCCTGCTTCTAAACATTTTGTGGTTTTTTTTTTCTTCACATAAGGTCATTTGTCCTAAAACGCTTTGAATGTTCCATTTGAGAGAATATCGCAAGAGGAGACTGTTGTGAATTACTTTCTGTAAAATAAATGTTTGGGCGTATACGCACATGTCAGTACATAACAGATTTGTGAACATAATTGATTTCCTGAAAATGATAAAAACTATTATCTGTAGGCGACACGATTTACTTCAGTCGTATCGTATGTCATCAAAGAGATATAAATAGTTTAAATGGCAATAAGTAAATAAATTGCATTTTTAGGGCATTATCACTCAGTTTCCTGGTGGTAAAGGAGAAAAGTACATTCTGGTGTCAGTCTTGACCTTGAGAAGTTATCTTTGACCATTTGGGAAAAATCTTTACTCAGTGTCCTAACTCCAGTGCCAGGCACTAGATCTACAGACATTTTACCTAAAGTTATTTCACCTAAACTTAAATTCAGAGAAGGGCGTTTCTCCTACAGTATTTTACCTACATTCATTTGTCCTAAAACGCGTCGAATGTTCTGTTTGTATTAACTCTAGTGTTAGGCACTAGACCTGCATGCACCAAACTTAAAGTCGTTTCACCTGAACTTAACTTCAGAGAAAGGGATTTCTCCTACAGTCGTTTGACATACAGTTTTTTTATCCTAAAACATGGATATATTTTTTCGAGATAATATATTAACTCCAGTGACACGCACTAGACCTGCAGGCATTAGACTAGGCATATAAGTAGTTTCACCTACAATAACTAGAGCGGGTGATTTTCGGTGAAAAGAATAATGCAACATTTTGTTATCAGTGCATAACGCTCACATCTGCACTTCTGCTTCGTGTCTATTGACGGAGTGAATTTGTGAAGATAAGTATTTGACTGTACCAATGAGAATAATGTTACTACGACACCACACGTCTGTGATTTGCGGGTAGATCCCCAAGACGTTGAGAGTTATAAACAGCCAATCACAGACCGTGAAGCAGAGCTGCAGGTGTGCAAATGAGTAGATATGATGGTTTATCGCGGAATATCTTGGCTGTTTGCAGTGTATCAACATACGTTCAACTTACCAGAATGTTACTGGCTTTCGCTTACGTGAAGCTGTTACCCTATTGAACTGATCCAACAAGAATCCCATTATTGCAATACTTGATGCCTGTTATTGGTCTGCAGACACCTATGTTGTGTCAAACGTACGTCTGCCAATCATTAGAGTCCTGGATATGTCGCGGGTTGAACGACCAGCAGGCTGGTGTTCTCTCTGTCCTCAGCTACTTGTACATTGTCTGCTGCTATAGTGAGTGAGCATATGAACATTTGACGAAGTAGCGCGGGAGTCCATGAGTGTTTTTATGCATGTCTGCCACTGGTGCGGAGTCCTCAAGGTCACGTTTAATAAACAATTACTCGATCGAAAAAGTTTCCTATAGACGTTACTTAGAAATCCAACCTCTCCTCCCTCAGTTGAATCCGCGAAATTTCAGGGACTCTACCAATATTATATTTTGCAAGAAACTACAGCGTTTTCAAGGGTATGTAGGCCCAAAACATTTTCGCGATATACCACCATCCCTACAATTGAGGCTTTGAAAGAAAATGTTGCATAGTTCTTTTCGCCAAAAATCACCAATTCGAACAATAACTTTACCTAAACAGCATTTAACCAGCTATCACTAGATCTAAAGTCATTTCGCCAACAGTTAGAAAGAGGAACTGTTCTAGCCTGCTACCCGGAGCACCATGAGTCAACCCTCATCTCGTCCTGGGAGTGATGGGAGATGGAAGTGGAAGAAATGATCGCGTCTTGCTTACAAAATCAAGCGGTGGGTTATGACAGAAACACGGTGGGTTGGAAAAGTTCTTGAAATGAGGGTATGTGGGTATTGCTCTTTTATCTGGGCCTAATGAAGACTAGTCTTTCTCGCAAGAAGTCTGTCTTAATGGCAGCTCAGGGTCTTATAACTCCCTCTCTTCCTTCGTTTTCCAGTTTCCCTTCCTAGGCTCCCATTCCAGAAGAAGGCGCGCAAGCCCGCGAGAACGAACACACGACTAAATAATATCTTGTGCCCATCCCCTTCCCGCCTTTCGCGCCTTTTCTTTCCTCATTACTGCCAGTTCTTCCACTTCCCCTTTCCTTCACTCCGGCCCGGCTTCTCCGGGAAGATAGCATCGACCAGCAACGAAGGGCGAAACATGCGAGGTAAACGGAATTACGACACAGAACACAGAAATATAATTCGGCTTTCGCCCACCTGATTCCGGCCCAGAGGAAATATCAGCTTTCTGGGACATAGTTCCAGCAGGAACTTAATAGTTATCTACACGGTCACGTGGTCAGAATTACTGTATTATTGCTAAATTATAACACGCTGATAGGTTTATGTCTGTTTTAGTACGTAGTAAGAAATGAACGTATCAAGGGAATATGTGATTTGCAGCGGGAAAAGTTGAATGAATGCTAGGCTACAATATAATTAGTGATGATAGTACACTGCGAAAACTTTTTGTGCCAACATACCTTTGAAAACACTATGGTTTCTTGTGACATGTATGATTGGGTGATATACGTCTGACACAACTTAGGTATCTGCAGACCAATAATATGCATAAAATATTACAATTACGTGATTCTTATTAGCCCAGTCAAATAGGGCTGAAAGTTTTCCCGCGATAAACCATCATTAGAGATGGTGGTTTATCGCGGGAAAACTTGACTATTTGCTAGACTTCAACATACGCTCAGCTTATGAAAAGATAACTGGCTTTCGCTTGTACGTGGAGCTGTTGCCCCAATTTGACTAAGCCAATAAGAATCCTGCTACTGTAATATTTTATGCCTGTTATTGGTCTGCAGACAGCTACGGTGTGTCAGTGGTTTCAAGGCTATGATGGTGCAAAAAATTTTCGCGATATACCATCATCTCTAACCATCATCTATAAATATAATACGTTTACTTCTGACGCCTTTCTGTCGTTACTGGCGAGTCCCTATTTGACTGGGGGAGTTCTAATTGTGGTGCGCTACGACTAGGGACGCTTGTTTTTCACGGAAAGAATTTTGCCCCAGTTCGTTTCAGTGCTTTGCGTGCGCGTCTGTAATTCTGCTTGTTGGTCAGTAGATGTTTAGATTCTCGCGTGTCTTGGAATTGGACCGGCCAATCACAGACGTGTGGTGGCGCAGTAAGCTTTCTGTGATTGGCGCAGTCAAATGAGAGACGTCACTTCACGAAGACTCACTGCCAATAACCATGAAGCACAGCTGGCACGTAAGGCAATGAAACAAGCTGGAACAAAATTATTTTCGCGAAACGTTCATGGCTCTAGGTACGACTGAACGTCTGTGAGTTATCTGTAGAGACTGGAATAATTTGTGGTTTTATTTTCCTGTAGACTAGCCCAATAATGAGAGATACGACAATTTCGCGGATTCCTGTGGCAGTAGCCTAGATTGCTCAGTCCTGTACACGCTCTGGATACAGTCGGTTATTCATTGCCTTACAACATTACAAGCGATAGCTCTATGAATCATTTCCTTATTTTCTACTGGCTTGCGGTAGTCAAATGCGTTTCGCGACAGCCGCCAGCTAACCACACACGTGATTATGAAGTATATATATATTTGGCGTTCAACCTGACCTGGAATGTATTTGCGAAATTGACGTACCTCTACCAATACAATAGGTGTATTCAAGCAGACAACAGTTGGTCACAGGCTGCTCCCTGATACAGTTATAAGGGCCTGAACTAGTTTTATTAAATTGAGGAGTGTTAGTGGGAAACGATATAAGTGCCAAATAGTAAGTTATTCAGGAGATGAAAAAAAGAGAAAAAAAGCCAGTTACAAATAATTTCATAATTCGAATGCTGTGTTACATTTATTTACAATATTGTATGTGTGAAAATAACTGTTACTGAAAAGATTTAGAAAAGTGTTACTTCAAACGGCACTTGTGTCATTCTCCATGACAACAGTTATGGAGTTATAATAAGTGCATTCTACGGACGTTTGTTTGAGCTGAACAATGCATTATTGACACTCTTATTACTTCCTACGGTATTAGTAACAGGACATATAGTTCTTTCAATGGAAAACCTCAAAATATGATTTTCTGGCACTTATATCTATTTCCACAAACACTCTTCAATTATTGGCTCCGCGAATTACACGCGGTGTCAAGTAATTCAAATGCCAATTGCGGAATCGAAAGAAAGTTACGGTTGTTGGAAATCTAGCTTGTGCCTAAACGCTGTTAAAATTTTCCGTGAATTTGCAGGCATTTGTACGGAAATGTTTGTTTAATTAACGGAAATATTGTTTTGTAACCCTACATAATTTTGTTTCATTAATTTAACATATGTAAAACTGCGAAAAGAAACCCAAAAAAATAACCATATGAATTACTGTGCATGCATCCTAAACAAGTTTCATAAATATGCGAGTTTCCGTAAGTGCCTCCCGTAAATTAATAGACACTTCTGGACAATTTTTTTACCAGCAGTTATCCGTAAAACAACGAACATTATTATTTTTTAACTGTGCCGTTTGAAATACTCTCATGAGTACCGTTATAAATTGTAAAGGAAATGTACGGTTAACAAACGGAAATAGTGTCTGTAAAAGTAAAGTACGGAAATGGCTATAGTAAATATACACTACGGAAACATACGTATTATTTCCGTATGTCTGTGGACACTTGCACGGAAGAAATCGTAAATGTACGGATTAGAGATCTGTGAATATTACGGCTATGTTTAAACAACATCATCGGTAAATCTGCAAATATGTAGAAATGCAATTATAGTATTATTGACATGTAAAAATGGCTCAGTTCCATGTGATGAATCTGTTGTACAGAAACTTCTGTTGGATTAGGAAATACGTTTCCGTGAATTCACGGAAGTATCAGGAAAAATGTTTACAGTGAAAGAAAGCGTGAATTGTTCATGTCCCTACTCATCTGTAAACAGCTCCAGTGGTTCCCAACCTTTTGTGGCCCATCGCCCCTTTCTAGAGATTGACGAACACCTATCACCCTCTTTTCATTTTCATTGTATACCTAATTATATTTTGAACTAAATTGTAATTGTAAATAATGAAGTAGTTTTATTATCTTCTTAAACAATTTTACTGTCGCATATAAAATCTACCAATGCAGTTTTACCCTGTCACTCTTAAATAAAATAAGTTATAAAAACATTCAAATGCAAATTTTTACACACATTTTTAAAGGACAAAAATAATTAACTAATATCACTGATGTACATTTAAAAAACAGGAGTACATGTTTTCATTTTGAAATTGGAATCTGGAAATATTAAGAAAGTTTGCAGTTAACATTTGAAAAGTAAATGAAAGTTTGATAACTTTGTTATTATTTTATTGTACTTTTTTAGTGGCTGCCCTGTGCTTGGTGTATTTCAGTTGAAGCTTGAATATCCGGCTTTATATTCGTCAAGTTTAGGCGCAAATATCCTTTAAAGCAAATGTCCAACTTATTTCTTTCTTTTGTGAGGAGCTGGACAACAGAACTAAATCATTTTTCAACTAAATATGTTGATGGAAACGAGATGAGAAGTGGTTCAGTTTTTCCCCACAGTTGTGGATAAGTGTCCATAAGCTTCACCCAAGCTAACTCGTAACCGCTCTGCTTGAAAATGATTTTCGCCTCACAGTCACACGTCAGGTCTAGAAACTCTGTCTGCAAAGAGTTATCAAGCTTATCCATAGCTTCAAACGAGAATGGATCTATAATCCAATCCGGAATTTGTAACTTCGTCAAATCTTCAAATCTGGATTCCACGTCAGTTTTCAACTGATAAAGTAGATCAGTAAAAATTAGGATTTTGTCTTCTAGGAGTTCAGGGGTCTTGTTATCTGACACTGAACACATTTTAAGGGTCTGAAACTGAATCAGCTCTTTACGGCCAATATTTACCTTGTGAATATAAAACTTGGCGATGAATGATGAAATAATTCCCTTGGCTTTGATAAGTAAGGTTCATCTTGTTTCCTTGAAGCCTTACATTGACTTCGTTCATTATTTTTTTTTAAATATCTGTAAGGTACGCTAGTTCCAACTTACGTTGCTTCAAATTCTCACTTAAAACAGGATCAGACGTGTCGAGAAACTCTGTAACTGTGTCAAACAATTCGAAGAAACGACGCAAACAGTTTCATTTGGAAAGCCACCTCACAGCTGTATGTAGAAGCAAGCGTTCAAATTCCTCATCATTTTTATGGCAAAGTTGTCGGAAAAGACGGTCATTGAGGGAATTAGCTTTGATCTTGTTGACACCAGTAATAACCAGTTGTAGAGTTTCATGCAGGACACCACCCATTTTTTTCGCAGCTAAGTGTTGACGATGAATGACACAGTGAATAGTGATGACATTTGACACTTCTCTCTTAAGGTGGGCTAGAAACCCAGCATGACGACTTGACATGGCAGGAGCACCGTCTGTTGCGCAGGCGCTCACGTTTGTTAGGGGAATCTCTTTTTCCTCAAAATAATATTGTACTACTTTAAAAATCGACGATTCCTTCGTATCAGTGTTCAAAGTTCTAGCAAACAACATTTCCTCTGTAATTTCCTTTTCTTCATTGATAAACCTCACGTAAGCTAGTAAAATTACTTTGTTATCAACCACAGTTGATTCATCAATCTGCAATGCAAATTTACTTTTCTTCAACAAATTGGTGAGTTTGGATTCAACATCTGTGGCCATTTCGTCGATTCGCCTGGAAACAGTATTGTTGCTCAAAGGAACCAATTGACTTATCTTATTACTAGGGCCCTCGCCTAACATGATTCCAACAATTTTTTTGGTAGCCGGTAAAACAAGAGTTTCACCAATTTTGTGTGGTTTACCATATTTAGCGATTAATAAAGATACCTCGTAAGATCGGTTGTTCGTTTTTTAAATAATTCACTCACATTAGACCGTTTATCAGCTTTAGCTTTAAGGTGTTGAAAATAACTGAGTTCTTTACTCACCTTGTCACTGTATACCCTCGATAAGTGATCTTTCATTCGCGAAGGCTTCATGGCTTCATTACTAGTAAATGTTTTATCGCACAAAAAACAATGTGGAAACTGTACATTTTGCGGTGACGCGATAAAACCGAATTTTGAATACTCAGCTGAGTATTGACGACACTTCTTTTTTGAATTCATTATGCATGAGCTTCTACACTTCAACACAAATGCACAAAAACAGAATAGACACGCACAATAGCTGATGGTGGGTCACACAAAGGCTAGCGAAGACTGAAGACGAATGTAGGTCAATGGCAAGTGTGCTGTGAAGAGTGGGGAGAACCCTGACACATGGAGCGCCGCTCACTGGCTGCGCTGAGCAACAGGAGGTGACTGGAGAGGGGTGAGTGCAATGAACTCGTCAGATGAGAATAGCCAGTGACTCTTGCTACCCACCAACATCTACTGTACAAGTTCTACTGTACAGTACTGCAGTGGAGCATTCAGTATCCGAAATTCTGTAACCATAAATATACCATCTATCGATGCTGTGACATCGGCATGGCAACAATGCACTACATTAAACTTTACACAACCTTGGCTGCCGATCAAAACAATGAACTTTAATTGAATGAATTATAATTTTTCCTCTTTAAATACTCATCGCCCCCCAATCGCCCCCCACTTATTTATTGCCCCTCTGATAACCCAAATCGCCCACTTGGGGGTGATCGCCCCCAGGTTGGGAACTACTGAGCAAGACCATTGTTCAATGATTAAGGGCGGGGTTCACCTCAGTTTTCAACGTCTTTATTTATTTTTAGATTTGCACCAGATATTGTTTTTCTAATTTTAGACATACATTGGGATTAAATTTTCCTCTTAGGAAACTTTTGCATCTCTAATAGTTTTTGCGTAATGAGTCGTAAACGTCCAAATTTGCACTTTACGGTTTTAAGTACGCCACTAAAACCAACTGACATACCAAACCGAAAAAATTCACAGTGTGTAACAACGTTGTGGGCTATTATTTGATATATATGAAAACAAAATAAAAATAATTTGTATTTAATAAAAAATGCTGAATTTTGAAATGAAAATTATAAAAATATCAAAAAATGTTTATAAATACAAATTTTTTTTGTATATATGTCAAATCTTGCCTACAACATTGTCATATAGTGTGGATTTTTTTTTTTCAGTTTGGTATGCCAGTTGGTTTTAGTGGCGTACTTAAAACCGTAAAGTCCAATTTTTGACGTTTACGACTCATAACGCAAAAACCATGAGAGATACAGAAGTTTTCTAAGAGGAAGATTTAATCACAATTTATGTCTAAAATAAGAAAAAACATATCTGGTGCAAATATAAAGTAAATGAAGACGTAGAAAACTGAGGTGAACCGCGCCCTTAAGGGCCGGAAATTTTCGCTGATTCAATTACCTGCATGCTAGAATCAATTGTCCTATGCACATTCAAGCCTTATCTATTAGTTCATTGTTCGCTGTTCCACTGAGTAGCGGCGACAGGACAAATGGTCGGGGCTTGAGTATGTATAGGATAGTGCATTCTAACATGCAGGTCGTTGAATCCGCGAAGTTTTACGACCTCTACCAATAATACAAGGCGCAGGACGATGCACTAGTTAGGAGAGTACGCTGGTAGGGAATATATCCCTCGTCTCTACTAATTACCATATAACCGCGAATATTCCAGTTGAATAGTCCCATGTCAGTGTAATAATACTGTAAGAAGAGGTATTGAAGAGAGGCGAGATGGTTTTACGGTCGCTTTAACAACGAAGTCTTAAGGCGGCCGCCTGGTGAAGGGTATGTTTGTGTGTGAGGCAAAAAAAATCGGTAAGGCGCTACGAGCGACGCAGGCTGGCACATGTATTGTGATATCGCCTCTACGGCCAGAGTAGTAAACGCGCGCGCAGTGTTCCTGCCGTAACGTTTTTATTGTGGGACTTTAAGTGATGACCCTATCATTTTATTGAACGCGTCACTGTAACAAAGGCCAATGTACCTGTACATTTCAATTTCGAACAAATCCGTTACATATATCTTAAGAAACAACAGCGTGAAGAAGCCGATTTTAGCCAAGTTCGAGTGCTTTAAAATAATACGTCCAATGTGCGCAGTGTCTTGAAAGTCACATTCACAAATATGTTTTATTTTCGTAGATAAGCATTCTGGACTCAAGTTTACTGGTCTCTGAAAAAAAAAAACGTAACTCCGAACACGCTGCACACAGTTTGAGCGCCAGCCAGGCGGCCACCTTAAGATCCGATGAGGTTGAAGTGAGGTGAAGGGACAACATAATGACATGCTCGAGCCGGGATTCGAACCCAGGACCTTTCGCATCGTAGACCGGCACCTAACCGACTACATTACGGAGGCCGGCATATTTATTGACGTATTTGATATTATATATATATATATATATATATGCATTTTGGAGGTTTACAATAGAGGAAGTGTGATAAAGGTGGTACTGACGTACTCACCAAACGCCACATCGCAGCTATGCTCCAAGCATCGAACTACAGTGTAAGCTTTTCGTCGGGCCGTTTTTTCTACGGAGCTTCAAGCGGTTACCATGAAGTTTTACTGGTGAAACGTCTGCAGAGAAGATGAGTGTAATGTTATGACCGAGTTACGTATAAACTAGGCTAATATATTTTGTGTTATGGCACATCTGGAAAGGCAATTTTCAGTTATATTTTAGTGAGATGAGAAACAGTGTCTCTAATGTCCATGATGCCTTATCAGTGACAGTCAATGCTCATTTGAAGTGTATTTGATGTCCTTAAATAAGCACAATGTGCCTAAGCTGAATATTTGGTTGAAAAAAGTCCCCATAGACTGCAATACAATTAATTCGTGTAACAGAAACACCATTAAGCCGGATGTAGCCAAAACCGTAAATTTTCACAATTTCCGTACAATAACTAGTTTTACTTCTTTTAGAAAATCAAGACATGCCGATTCGAAAATTATACTTTTCGTACACGTTCTTACGTTATTACATAGTCATATACTTTCTTATTTTTGGAGCACTGATGGCAGATAGGAAAAAGCATTTTTTTAAAAAATATGTTAAAAAATAGAAAGTCTCTAACTATGTAATAGAGTAAGAAGGAGAACAAAAGTATCATCTACAGATTGTCATTCCTTGGTTCTTGAAAGTAAGTGAGGAGAAAGATTTTGTACGAAAATTAAGAAAGTTCACAGCTTTGGCGCTCCATCCTCATTAAATGACCTATCTACTTATCAACTGAAATGCTTCGCAAATGCTTAGAATTTTTTTTTTCCGTAAAATTTTTACAAGCACCCCCAGTCCTGTGATACATGAAAAGAAAGTACATTTCAGAAAAGTGTCGTACAATACTTTCAAAATACCGTATCATTAGGGACCCTGAATATTCGCGAAAATATGCCTGCACCATCTTGTTTCAGTGTTTGACGTTCACCTTGCAGTTATGTTTCATTGTCAGTAGTGGGATATTGTACATATCTCGCGTTATGGGGTTCTACCCGCCAATCACAGACGTGTGGTGTTGAAATAACCGCATTCTAATATGCCATAGCCGTCTTTAGTAGAAGGCCGCGGCCCTAGATCTGGCAACATTGTCAGGAAGGGTCATTTTTACACTTATTTTAGCTCTAGAAAGGCTATGACTCTACCCGGTTCGTTATTGTGCCATACATACCGGCGAATCATGGGAAGCCATTGCTGTTAGCGAGACAAAAGAAGTTTTAAAATGACCCTTCCTGACAGGGTTGCCAGATCTAAGTCCGCGGCATTCTACTAAAGACGGCTATGAATATGCACATTAAAACAGGCCACGCCTCTATACTGAGACAAACAGCCAATAACCGTAAAGTAGAGGAGAAAATGTGGACGTGAGACGATGAAACAAGTTGTTGTTTTCGCGAGAACTCAGGGTCTTGGCTCAGCATCCACTATAAACTGCATTTCCGGGTCCTTCAACACCGAAACAATTTTTTTTCCCCGCTCTATTATATCTGAAGATCTAAAAGTTTCGCAGATACTAAGAACTCAAGCTTCCCAATGAAATTTTCTGCAATCTCTGCTCTGCCAACGTGATATGATTACATAGGCCATGATCCATAATTTTCACTGCATTCGCAATAATTATTTTTTACTATTCCTAAACGGCCACATTTCGTAAACCTGTTGCACAGTTGTATTAAATATTGTTTTTACTTCATAGTCTTAATTTTTTCTATACTAAAATATTACACAGTTTTGAATAATTTGGTCATTAATGAGAATATATGCGATTGAATAAGATAACTGAAAGCATTGTGTATTTTATGTCTTGAAAATAACTGTTAACATAGTATACACTGTTTAAAGAAACTGTGCAACGGTTAATTGAAACGTGCTCTCGTGTAAGATTTAAGAAATAATCTTCGTCAAAGCAGTAGACATGATGACTTAATGTCGCATAGTTGCAGCAGAACGACGAAGCACTTTGCGTCTTGAATGTAAGAGCGATACCACAATAGGTGCGCGCGTAAACTGCGCCCTTATCGCTTCATCGCTTCTGGGCTTCAAACAAGCAGATCAGCTCGACACAGTGCGGCAGCTTCTAAAGGGCGTTCGTGTGAGGTAAAATTATTATTTTATATTTTTAAGAAATAATGCTAGTTTTGTATACGATACTTGTGAGTACAGTTTTCTCTTATATAACAATGTTAGCTCTCATAGTTTTCTCACACCGGTGCGACAAAGACTAAATTTGCATGTTAACCTAATGAAAATCAATAGATTTATTTCAGTGAAATAATTCACTGTTAAATAACATGCCATGTGGTATGAAACAGAAAATTTTAAAACCTACCAGTGATATATGTTTCGATTTAAAAAAATTGTTGCACTTTCTTATGTATTTTCTGTAATTTTGTGATGTTTTCAAAAATTCAAAATGTTGTGTTGTGGGTTTCTAAATCTTTTATTACGTAGCTCATTGGATGTTAATTAACTCTGAGTTATTTTATTTAAGTAAGTCAATCGGTTTTCACTATTATCATGACAGTGTAACATGCAAACTTTGGTGATTTATCGCGGTAAAATTTGAGTGTTTGCTAGGATTCGATGTAATGAATTCATTTCTGAGGCTTTTATTTCGTTATTGGCGAGTCGTTAT
Source organism: Medauroidea extradentata (assembly GCA_003012365.1). Classification (NCBI taxonomy): domain Eukaryota; kingdom Metazoa; phylum Arthropoda; class Insecta; order Phasmatodea; family Phasmatidae; genus Medauroidea; species Medauroidea extradentata. The sequence continues at coordinate 30,978 of PNEQ01082241.1, read as the reverse complement.
TTAACTGGGCCAACGATAACTCTGGTGCGCTACTATTGGACGTATGTGGTTCGTCTGTAAACAACTAGACTACGCTACATAACCGCCGGCTCATAATATATGACATAGGACGCTATATTGATTCGCAGAATAATGCTGAAAACATTCTCGCGATTTTTCACCATCTCTAGTTATGAGAAAACTATGCAAGCTAAAATTGTTTTGTAATAGGAAACTGTGCTCCCGAGTATCGTCTACAGAACTGACACTATTTGATAAAAATTATAATTTTATCCCTTGTGATCAGCTTTAAGAGGCAGTTCCAGTGTTTCAAGCTGTTTTAAAACTGTTATTTTAGTCGGTGGTATATATTATTTATAGTTGTTGGGTGGCTGTAGTCAGAGGTGGGCACTTTATACTGAAACTAGTAATGGGGTTAAGTTAAGGGTGAGGGTTACTGTTAAATGAATTATGTTAATGCAATTATAATTATGTGGCTTTACTCTACACAAGTTAGTTACTAAATACTACACGGTTGTACTACATAATATAGGTAGGAGGGGAGCGGCTGTTTAAATATTTATGTTGTTCTACTCTATGATGGGTGACCCTTTGGACAGCTTAGACCTCACCGTTAGCATGATGCTGGAGGCTGATGATGATTGTGTCGGCTATCGATGGACGGCGGCACGTCGTAGATCTCGACCCAGGACCATCCTGGCGAGGTGGTGACGGCTGGAAGGCTTGAAGGAGACAGACCCCGATTCCCCCGATGCAATGCGTTATATTGACACACTTCAGTGCTGGTGGGGAGAATCGCTGAGGCCCTTGTCTTGTGCAACCCCTGACCTGATTGCACTGCCGTCGTCGCTAGCCCGTCCTCCAGGCGAGTCTCTTGCTAATCAATCATAACAAAGCGCATATATATGCAACCCGCATTTATTCAGTATGAATCAAGGCTAATCTTACTATCACTATAGCAATAAGATTATTACACATATCAACGTTACCTTCGCGTTCTATCAAAGACACAGTCGTTCTTATTTTTGCTGTGTTCGCCAAATTCAAGTGTAAAGAACGGTTGACTACAAATTTGACAAAAGATTTTTTTATGACATTCATAATGTAACTGCTTGCTATACTTAATATTACAGAACGCAGCGAAAATAAAAACGACTTTGTCTTTGATAAAGTGCTAAGATAGTTTTGATATGTGTAATACTCTTTTTGCTATAGCTATAGTAAGATTAGCCGCGATTTATATTGGGTTAGTGCGGGTTGTATTCATGCGCCTGAAACACCGACACGGCCTTTTAAGGACGCTGTACCAAGGAGCCCAGGCGAGAACACGAACTAAGAATTTACATAGCGATTCATGTTCGGTGGGAGTAAGTCACCTTTCAAGTTATCGCTTTGAACATTGCACTGCATTGAGAAGAGAAAAATATTGTGACAGGGATTAAAATGTGGAAAAAATTACGAGTAGATATTTTCATGTTAATTTTTTTTGGAATGAGAGTAATTACTTGCTCGCAGTTTTCAACATATCAAAACAATCTCAAATATCCTGTAACGTTGTGGACATCATTGAGAAAAAAAGCTATTCCAGAGGAATTCTGTCAGTTTTTATTCGATTGGATTCTACCTTCAGAATTCCTTGCTGTCTAATTGAAAAAATAAAAAAAATAACAAAAATACTCTGGAACTACTTTTTTTCTCGGTTTTTTGTGTGTCTGATTTTTTTTGTTATTTTTTGTACTTTGTCATTCAACACAGGATTAATCAGCAAAACATGAGCAATGGTACAAGTCCACAAACCAATAAATTCTAATTATTTTATTTAACATTTAATTCCAAAGGCATGCTTCCACTAAGGCTCTGTGATAGCATTGTTAAGAGCGCCGCCTACTTGTGTGTTAGCGAATCAGAAATGACGGAGCTATAAGGGTGACCTTGAAGCGAGTATCAAATATCACATCGCCTCAGCGAGTCAAGTGCTGAACTAGTGTGCCAGATTCCAGCCGATTCATTTTTACTATGATACTTTAAAAGGTAACCATATAATTTTACTGGTAGAATGTCTGTACCAAAGTTCGATGCATGTTTCTATCTGCGTTTCAAACGCATCCTGTTAACTACGTCGGACGACTTCAAAGCATTATTTTTAACAAGCCCAGTGTAATAACAACGATATTCAGCCCTAGTCCGATGTGTGTTTTCTTTTCGCACACTGGCACAATGTTCACATTTTGAATAGTTTAGTTAAAAAAATGCGTATGTACGAAATGTAATTTCAAGAGCTTAATTTGATCGAGAGACAGGGGTGCGATGAGTTTCAGCATGCAACACTCGACAGTAAACGCTTCGCTTCTATTCTCTGTGCGACAAACTTTCGTGCAATGCTTTCACTTTAATCATTTTTTTTTCTGTGAGACTTTACGAAGTGATCCCAAAGTGCCGCACATGTTTCTGGTGTTGCGTATACGAATCCGGGCAGAATTTTTGTAGGGCCAATTCACAGCAGTCTTAAAAAGCTATTTTTAGTCATTTTGAGTGGCTCAGAATTCATGTTTCTAACAAGTGTGGTGTATTTTAAAAATAAAAAATATAGTTTCTAGTGTGTGTTCTTCTCGTACATCGTTTTGTGAATAAATGTAGCAGTTTCGCGCAATGAAGAATAAATGCGGCTCACTACAACACCATTCATGTGACATATAGGGTCTGCGACAAGGACAGTAACTGATGCCTAGGGGGGGGGTGGAGAAGGGGTAGGTGGTAAAGGAAGGAGGAAGTACATGTGGCAATGCACGGAAGTTCAAGTTGTCAGGAGGGGGTTGGGAAGGGCCTTGTTGTGCCTAGGACAAGAGTGTTGCATTTAAATTATATTTACCCAGCGCTTCCACCAAAACATCTGGAGTAACGGCTCGGAGGTAAGCAACGATAACCTCGCCAACCAGGGCTGAACGAAAGGCATAAGGACAACGGTCCCCAATTCCCCCTCCCCCCTTTACGGAAAGGTTTGAGTTAGAGATTTTGGTTAGTGCTTAGCATCGAGGCCTTTAGCACTTATGAGGGTGTGACATGATGCGAGAATGGAGTAGTGCCGAAATGAAAGTGCGGGGAAAACGGGAGATCCCTGAGAAAAACCCACGACCAGCGGCATCAGTACGATTCCCACATTCCCATATCCAGGAATCGAACCCGGATCGCCTTGGTGGGAGGCGAATGGCGTGACCATTCGTCCATTGCGGTCTCCCGATATGTTTGAATGTACACTAATAGGATAGTGAAAAGGGATCTGGACACCCTCACGTTGTAGAAACTGCTCAGATAGCAATATTTTCACCTAAAAATCCAAAATGCCTCAGGACACCTAGTTTTACCCTTTGTATGCATATACTTGGCATATTTCATTGACAAACAGCAGCTTGCCCTGCCCTCGAGGAGATTAACGCTTGAGTTGACTAGGAAGTGTTCTTGTCAGTAATTGGATGACTAAAAATGTACTCGCTGTTGAGCTGTTGAGAGATAGCACTTCCTGCCAGGACTATAGGCGAGTGTAGGAGGCTATACCTTGGCACAGAAGCACAGTAGCATTTCTCCTGATTAATCCAGTGCTCGTTAATTTGGCGGCCATGTCGCGGCTAGGGTGCGGGTCAGGGGGAGGTACAAGCCTCGCTGCCGGTCACTTTATTAATTGCCCATTGTTTGTGCAGACCTAGCCCTCGGTGAGGGGGGAGGGGTTAGGAACGTGTCTCGCATTGCTCATAGCTGTGTCGTCTGCCCCTTACATTTACACTCCCTGCTGAGCAGTACCAACCCCCTAGCTCAGCAACAAACCACCCTTGCTGCTTCTCTGCAGGAAAACAATATATATTTTAACACGTTTTTACTAACTTGTTTTGTCGTCTCTTTGTCTGTTCGGTACACATTGTTACAACATAGTACCGAAACAATGTTTTTCTGTAGAGGTTTCTTTTAAACATACTTTCTTGTCTGTCTGTATTTTAAACTAACTTTATGATGCGCTAGAGACTTAGAAACTTTAAACTTAGCTCAGAACTGATTGCAAAATTCCGCACACAATACTAAAAAATAATTACACTTCAATAAATGGTTTTTATGTAACATGGATTTAAAACAGTCCAAATAAATATCTCGTGGGTAAATACTTGTAAGATTTTAAACTAAAAACGTGGGACGCTTGTAGTAGATACTTGGTGGCATGAGGAGTTCACATCATAAGTCACTAATACTTTTATTGTTCAGCAAATGGTATGAACGGCGAGTGACTTTTTTCAACGACAGCTACTCTGCACACTCCTCACAATTAAGTACTGCATGCACCCCACGTTTATTTACGCTTGAAATCTTACAAGTAATGCGATAATATAAATTTGTCAAACACTGTTTAGTCTGTTTTAGAACCATGTTACATTACTGTTTTACTTAAATATTATTTTATTTGTAGCAAATACTCTTCAACGTATATCGATTCATTTGAGTGAATCTATTCTTCGAGTAGACAAGTGGAACGCGGGGACTCTGCCTACTAAAACTTCAGTCATATTTTTTCAATGGAGAATCAATGCTAACATTGATTAACTGTCTATTTCCCGTCCTATTATTATTTCTTTGAGACTTGAAAACCGATGCATCTAGTCCTGCTAACAGGTAGCTATAAAGGTAGCAAGTCTGTTGCCTCAATTCCTCTTCTAGACGAGCGCTCGATTTTCTGTGGGGGTTGCCTCGCGTATCCTTTGATAGCCCCGTGTGAAACCTTCAAGGTCGCCCTCACGTAGTTCAACCAGCTGATCAACACTGCTGGCCGGGAGGTAGGTAGATCTTGGAGGTAATATGTGAGAGTTGATGTCCGGTGGTACATCACGGTCTAACAGTTAGGGGGGGGGGGCAGGCGTTAGACAATTATCGTATTTTTTGTTTATGGGCCTCGATAAACCGTAGTCCATATTCTTGTTAAACTGCTTGACATGAATAATAATGGAATTTTTCATAAATTTGTCATGCATAATCATTGCAATGGAATTCTTGAAAGCTAACCTATATTTATCTTGCTATGATTCTGCAAGAGAAATGAATCAAAGCTTAAATTATTATTTATGTCAGGCAGTTTACCAAGAATATATCCTATGCTTTGTTGAAGAAAAAATTTTGATAATACAATTTGAATAAATGTTATGGCTCAAACATTGAAAATACATTAAAATCGTCTAAATGCCCTGTCACACTGTCAAATTTTTGTCTCAAACTACATTTCAAAATAAAGTTGGAAGAGGAATATTTGACCAAATGTAGTCATCAAATTTTTCCGTCAAATAAAGTTGGCCGGTTACTGTCAAATACGTTTGGAAACATGTCGCACTGTCCAATATTGTTGGTGCTAGTAACCTATGAGTTTGGTTATGTTTTATATTAAATGTAAAATTTTGGTACACATTATTTCAGTTTAAGAGCATTCAGTATGTACATTTTGTAAAATAAATTTAATAACAGGAAAACATCAAGAAAGAATAGTAGGTGCAATTTTACTGCAAAATTTCGAATAATATTTTTTGTTTGTAAATTTATTTATTTTAATCACAAATACACAGACTCAGTAGACCTACATTTCAAATATTAGTATGATATTTTTGAAAGTAAACAGCGATATCAATTCGTCGATCAAGTTACATTGGATTACCGTGTCTATCTAAAACTATAGGAGTATTTTCGATCCAACTCACCGTTGTGCACCAATGAAGGTTATATTTTAATGATTGGTTGAGTCATCCAACGTCCGAGAAATTTTTGAACCCGTCCAATTCGGAAATATGGGATGAAAACGAAAGTCATAAAACTTCCTCCAACAAGTATGGATGCGATAGTGACGTTTTCGTGACGTCACTATCATCCAACATTGTTTGACCAACTTAATTTGAAGCGATTGGAAGGAAAAATGTTCCAGTGTGATAGGACCTTAAAGCTCAGTCACGTTACCACATTCAATGTTATTATTATTTTTCGTTTTTTTTAATTCTGAGGGAAAAATGTCTAATATTTGACTATATAGTACAGGCGATAAAGTCGGCAATGTTTGATTAGGTCGCAGTCAGGCCGAGAAATTATGATTATATTAATTGACAGACTGACTGTGACGTAATGTTAAAAGCAAAATCGTAATGTATTTACGTTAGTGCAACTAAAATAAGGTTTGTGTTATGGTCACAGATTTTATATTTTTTAAAATCGAAATTTAAAAAAAACATATGACAAAATTATCCAATATTGCAAATGAACCGAGCCGTAATGAGCATTGACTCTAACAACATTTGATTTATCAGTTTATTTCGATATATTTTGTCTCAGCTGATTTGTGAACACATTTGGCATGCCAGAGCATATGTAAAATCTTAGTATATTTTCTGAGAACACTGCAACCAGAATATCTACAGTTTTTTGTAACTGGCAACAGCTGACAGGGAAAAAGTAGTTAACTTACGTGAGCGACAACAGTTCGCACAGAAGTGACAGAAACCAAGCCGCGTGCATTCCGAAAGAAATGTGTATGAAACGATAAAGTATGGCATGTCTGTGTGGAAAACAAAACAACTTCTCTTTATTCCCTGGATAATAAAGGAAACCCGTAATTCCAAACTGAGATAGACCAATAGCTAGTAAGCATGCTAAAGTATCCAGAAATTCTTTTTGTATTTTAGGTATATCTTTGTTTGGTTTGTATGCTATACAAAGTAGTTGTAAGGTATACTTTAAAAATAGAGAGAGTGTGTGTATGCTATATATATATGTATAGTCTATATGCGTGTGTGTCTGAGTAACATATTATGTGAACAATGCAGAAATTAAAAAAAGATTATCTATTTTTACGAAAATACCACTAGTAGTACCATTTAGTTTAACGTATACCATCAGTTCATCACAAAGCTCAAACTTAACTTTATTTCTTCTGAACACTACGGGAGCTTGCATACGGTTTATAACAGCAATCGAAGAACCAACATCACAATTAATAGCAAAAGACTTCTATTACGAGGTTCTATATCACTTATATAATTTACAGTACCAGAACTAGCAAGTCCACTCTTCTTATAAAAACAAACATGTAACAAACCACTACCAAATCTTGAAAGAATTCCTTTAAAACCAAAACGATACAACAAAGACATTAACACAAAACTTTCTTCTGCAGCAACCACATTAGTATTGAACTTCACTGGATCAATTTCTTCGTTCACAGCATCCTTTTCAAGTGTCAAGATGATCTTGAAGATCTTCCTCGGAAAGTAACGTCTTCGTCTGTAGCGTCTGATATAGTATGGCATCTTGTCTTCCAAGTGTAAATAATATATTGACAGTCTTGGAAACATGAATTTTTAAAAAATGAAGGACTCCATAAATATTAACTGTACATATATCCCATATTATCAAGATTTTAACACGTAAGCCGGCGTGAAGGACAGTTTGCACCGAAATTAAATCAGCAATAATGTTCATTGTAAGTGTTGGTTACAAAAATTGTTACCAACAAGTTATTAGCTATGTTACACATGATAACGTTAATAACAAATATGATATTAACATTACTGAAAACACTTATGTTACTAACAAAGTAATAAGCATTACGAATTGACGTTAGTAACAATACTGATGACAATAGGCCTATTAACAAAGTTAATGAAATAATACTGCCAAAAATACTGAGAACATGTTGTTACCAACAATTTTCAAATTTTTATTAATAACATTTGTCGCTAACTTTTGTTAGGTGTGCTACCATCAGTGGAAATTAGACGTAAAAGGGAAGAGAAGGCAGGTAAACGCGTCCAAACAAATCAGACCTTCTGCACTTAGCTCTTAAACGACCTTACAGTGGTGTTTAAGACAAGCATGCCTCTCGCCTAGTTAGGCAATTGTTTGATTACCCCCGCTTGGCCTGCGGAAGCGAATAATAACTGCACGAGAGAGAGAGAGAGAGGGTTAAACTCTCTCAACCCTCACTGGAACACGAAATTCAACAACCTCGCCTCTTTCTCCTGGATAATTTAAGGTCCCTTGTCCATGAATTCCTATCTCGCCTCGACTCGCCGACAATTTTCGCCCTGGCTCCAGCACCCAATTCATGGAAAATTGGAGTCCGCTGAAAGTGAGAAAGATGAGGCGGAGAAATGAGGGTCGGTGGTGTGGGCTGGAAGGTTTGGAAGGGAGGGTTGAGGGAGGAAGGAAGGGAGAATCCTCCAGTGCAATGAATCCGTGTTATAGTGAAGGTCGAAGTGCGCAGGCAGCTACGTAGATATGTAAACACGACACCTACGCCTCTCTCCATCCCTTCACTGGTAACCTTCCTGGCCAATCAGGCGAGGGTGTTGCAGTCGCAACACCTCCACATGCCTGCCCTCCCCTTAGCACGCCTTGTAAATCCACCCTTGTGACAGCGACCAACTGTCCTCTGCGGTCTATCGTTGTGTGGCGCTGCGACAACTGACATAGGGCAGATCATGTCCACTTACAATATATCATGAACATGTTCCGAGTGACAACACTGTAGCGATGTTGTCGCCCATACAGCACAATTTACACTTTTTTATTACATTATACTCTGTTAAATTGTATAATACAATTTAACATAACATTATATAACGAAATATAACAAAACATAAGATAACGTAATATAGGATAAGATAAGATAACATGAGAAGATAACATTAGGTAACATAATGTAACATATTATCACATAATATAAGATGAGGTAAGATAGTATAACAATGTAACATCAGATTATATAGTATGGCAATGTATGACACAAGATGTAGTATAAAGTATTGTAATTTAACATTTAATTTAATCTAACTTGAGTAGATGTAATTGAACTTTGTGTAATTCAAGTTAATGTAATTTCATTTACTGTAATTTAACTTAATATGATATAATGTACTGTACTATGCTAAATTGTAATTTAATTTAATAAAATATAACATAATTTAAATTAATATAACATGTGATGGAAATTTACGTAATAAAATATTGCATGTTAATTATATCGTGTTATGCTGTATTGCAATATTATAATGTATTGTACTATATGATATTGATTTTTTTTACGTGATAATCTATAATATATTGTAATTTTATATTATCTTACTACACATTTCGTTACAAACGTTAGTGTTTTAGTCATGGAAAATGTTGGTGAGCTTTGTACATGTAGCGATGCTTAGAGCCCCTATATTTGTTGAAAACAACTTCACATCAACTTGTTTCGGTGTCTTACATTGCGCTTGTAGTTCTAGTTGTAAAGAGGCGTCGCTCATTTGACTGAGCCAATGAGAATAACGGTACTGCCTTCCACATGCCTGTTATTTGCGGTTAGACCTCCAAGCCGCTGAGAGGTAACATAATCCATCTTGGCCATGAATAGAGCCAGTAATTTTTCGTGAAAGTAATTCTGCAACAATTTGTTTCAATGCCCAATGTGCACATATGTTTCTCTGCTTCATGGTCAGTGATTGGAAGTTTTTAACTTTCGACGTCTCGCGGTCCTACCCACCTATCACAGACGTGTGGTGTCGCGGTAGCATTGTTCTGGTTGGTGCAGTCAAATGAACCAAGACTCTGCCCTATAATATTCTGCCAGTAATTACGGACCAGAGTTACAGGTATGCACTTAAGGCATTGAAACAAGTTGTTGCAGAATTCTTTTCGCCAAAATCGCTGGCTCTAGCCATGAAGCTGAGCCGAAGATGTGCGCATAAACCACTGCAACAAATCGATGCAAAATTATTTTCCCCATAAATCAGTGACTGTTAGCATAGATATACAACTTAATCTGTTATAATACAGTAACACGAGTATAAAAATATTTTCACGTTTAAAAGTGAAATGTTGTTCCATAGTGTGAAGAGCTTAAACATTCATTGGTGTTTCATCCTTTCGTTCTCTCTCTTTCTGTGTGTTTGTTGTTTAACGGTCTTTCCTATGAAAGACCGTTGGAAAAAAGACTTCCACGTGTTTGTTGTAAGTGTGTGAGAGTGTTTGTTCCGTGGCGCGGTCAGGGGTAAACGACGGCCAGCACGGCGTGTCAGGGGAAGGCGCCGGCCAATGGGCAGGGCAGGGGTGACCAGAGAGTGTTTTGTGTCGTGGCTGTAAGGGCCGCCATTGTAGAGCACACGGACGAAGGAAGGCGCCAGTGGCTGGAGAAGAAGGGGGGAGAGAGAGCTGACTTCAATTTCGCAGTCGACTGGTCGGCGCGATTGGAAAACAGCAAATACCGCTGGTTCGCCTGGGCTTGAGAAGAGGGAGGGGGTGAGAGGGGTTGGGGGATACTGATAGAAGCACAAGCTAGGCTATGGTCTGCGGCGCTCCTTGGAGGTTATGTCGCCCGCACTACAAGCGACCACTTGTCAAGTGATGCCTCCAGCAACAACCTTGGGAGGCGTCACTGCGGACAGTGCTGGATTCACAATAGCACGACAGACGCGACACGAAGGACCCTAGTGACATCTAAAAATAAAATAACAGAGCTGTAGGGCCTATATGTGAACGTAAGACACTGGAGGTGATGCAAAATATTTTCACGAAAACCAGGTGTCCGTAAAAGTAACTGTTTTTCAACAACCAAGATAATTTAAAAATGAGTAATTCTAACATGGATTGTAATGTCCTACATTAAGGGTAGAAAATTATACCTTAAATGTTTAGTTTATTGCAAGGGGCAGAAATGAGAGTGAAGAGAGAAAAGAGAGAGTTATGTCGTAGAAGTAGCTGGCTTGGTTGCAACGCTCTAATGTCATGTTTAAGAGCCGTATACAGCAGATGCTAGAAGCTGTGTTTAAGGTACGTAAACAAGCAGGCAATAAGGCATAGCCATCTTTAGTAGAAGGCCGCGGCCTTAGATCTGGCAACCCTGCCAGGAAAGGTAATTTTAACACTTATTTCGTCTCACCAACGGCAATGGCTTCTTCACCTGATTCGGCGGTATGTAGGGCAGAATAACGAATCCGGTACAGCCATTGCCTTTGGAGAGCTAAAAGAAGTGTTATAATTACTCTTCCTGCCAGGGTTGCCAGATTTAAGGCCGCGGCCTTCTACTAAAGATGGCTATGTATAAGGTCTAGACTGGCTCGCGTGTCAACAACGGTGTCGCCTTTATGCGCGGCTAGTGAAAATGGCACCTTTTTCTTATGGGACTTCAAGAGGTGACCCTACTATTTTATATACAGCAAGTGCGTAGTGAAGTCCAGCACGTGCTTCTCTATTTTTGTTTTACGATTATAGTTGATATTTTTTATGTGACAGCCGTCTGAAAAAAAAACAATTTTTAGCTATTTTGAGATGCTCCGAAACAGTGTTTCTGAGTACGATATCTAAAAAACATAAATTTAGAAATGTAGTTTTGAATTTTTCTTTTCGTAAACCATCATTTCGAACACCCGTTTAATAGTCCTTAAAAAAAACTTTCTCCTGACACGCTGTAACACAGTCCCTGCATAAGCTGTACAGGGCTCTTAATGTGGTGTCATTTATGTATCTGACTGCTTTACATGCGGACTGATCGCTCTACAGAAGAACTAGAGTCTTAAAGTGTTGCCCGCTGTAATACACGACATTGTGGTTCAGTGGAAGACGTCGAGGCAGCGAAGAATAGTTTGCAGTCTAGTCTGTTGTCAGAAAATTACGAAGTTTGCATGTCTCTAGCTCGTTTGAAAACAACTGAACTTCGTACAAGGATCTTCGTCCAATCACATAGAGTGCAACGTGGTACAGTATTTTGCAAACTCTTAGTGCAACAATGTTTTTTTTTATGATTTTTCTTTCTCTCCATCTCTCTCCCTCTCTCTACTTATCGTGATATCAACTACTTGCCCAAAAGTGTGCTAATTTAGTGGAAAATTATTTTCAATAAACATATTGTTACGGTGTCGCAACCCCGCGGCGTCGGTGGCGTCGCAGGACGGCAGTAAGTGGGTGCTGGCTAATCGACAAGTCACCAAAAAGTGGCGGATTGCAGCAACAGTGGTATCCCAGGAATCCGATGACTCGAGGAGTTAAGTGGGTCTTAACACTTACCCAACACCTTACAAACTCCTGGATTCAGCATGGATTGCTCCGCCTCTGGGAATAGCTGGGAGCCAATCAGAGGGGAGGATTTTGACGGCCTGGTGGGGGTGCGAAGAATGGTATAGACATCGAGCTAGCTATCCGGGGGAGTTGGAGTTGGAGAAGAGAGTCGACGAGAGAGTCTTCTGCTCGGGCGGCGACCGCACCTGGGGACTCTGGGTTCGAGTCTGGGTGCGACCCTCTGACTAGAGAACTAGCTCCAACGGCGGCACGAGCGGTGAGTTCCTGTTGGTTTAGGGAAGGAGAGCGATCCTTTACCTATCTCCTGTCTCGCCTTACCCT